>CALYDF020006783.1:0-13080 GCA_944474145.2 Dicrocoelium dendriticum
GAGCAGAGAGTACCAAGCTAGTTACATAGAACCCCAGATAGCACTGAACAAGATACGTGGGTTTGGGCACGTGCTATATATATATATATATATATATATATATATATATATATATATATATGGTTGGCGGCATCCGGTTTCGGATTTGCCTGTCACTGTGGCCAGCCACAGGACGCCTGCGCCTACAGAGAGACCATGGATGGCTTGCGCTGCACCACCCACAGCTCCAACCACATACCCCATATCCAGTGTAAACCCGAAGGAATAAAACCGGGAGGCATGTGGATGGGAACCACGTTTCATCAACGGAGCCGGCCCACACTCCTTCACAGACAAACACAAGCACGCTGTATTTGGGGAATCAACCGCACGCAAGGCGGTGGCTGGACCGTAGTCCGCTCCACACTGAGTGCATGGAACCGCTCTTTGAGCCTAGCACGGCCACAAGAACCGTGCACCCCGTCCCCTCCAGCAACGACCAACTGTCTCCTGGAGCCAGTATGAACGATGTAGTGGGTAATAGACAGGTAGGCACCTTGTCAACATACACATCAAGCGCAACCATACCAGGGATATCAAACAACAGCCATTCACTTTAAACGACAAGCAGAAATAAAATAAATCCAATAATGCATACAGATACGGTGGCATAACTCTTCCCTAAATTACCATATGAAGTAAGTTGGTTAGCAACAAATCCGTGATAAGTAAGTAATGTCCACAAGTTACTTAAAAATGCTACAAACGCAACAAAATTACCGAAGATAAGCGCAATTAGTGTAAGCAACGTGGCCAGTTAATAGAACATTATTCAGGGAGGCAGAACAAACCAAATAAAGTGGAATGAAATTTATCCAGCTTAAAAAGACCTAGTTTAAGTGTAAGTTGGTTTAGCCCAACTGCGGTGAGGAAGCATCAAGAATGCAACATCAGCCTCAGCATGGGGCACTATATATATATATATATATATATATATATATATATATATATATATATATATATATATATATATATACAAGTGCCTACATGCAGTCGATTAGAATTTAATGGATTCATTCCCAAGCTGTTTCATTTCTGATCCATTCATTCCCAGGTCGTTTCCTAACCGATCGTTTCAAACATTTAGTTAGAAAGTATGTCTGCCTAATGTAATTACTTTCCTCGACTATTTTGGTCGATCGGTTTATGACAGCTTAAATAAAGGAATAAATAAATCGTTTATTTGCGATAGTGCGAACGACTATTCCCAAAAAGGAAAAGATTAAATTGTAAAACACAGCATTTCACTACACGTTTAGAACTGGTTTGTACTCAACAGGAAAAGGTAACAGGCCTGGAACTCCAGACCATTGGGATGCTATTTGGGACCGGCACCTCTTAATTGCATTACTAGTTTTTACAAAACTGCAGTAAAATATAATGGTTTCATAAGCAGGAAGGGTGTATGGCTGACTTCAGAGGGCCAGAGAATAGGCAACGAGTGGAAACACGGATCATCACAGATTGACCAATTCAAATGAAAGATAAAACAACGAATAATAATCTGGCCTAAACCAGTATGCCTTACGTGTGTTGCTAAAAGATTCCAACTTTATTTCAACAGTCGGATCAAGCCGTGAGGAGAGTCTAAGTGTATACAATTAGAAATTCGAGAAAAGAAAAGTGCAAATGACACACAACACTAGTAAATGGTAGAGATCGTTGATTCTCACATGCTCTCTTGGGGGTCTCCGATGCTAAACAGACCTACTTCATATTTAAATGTATGTGAAATAAGCAGTGCGATATTAGTCAACCGGATTCAACTGTGTAAAAAACAATTGTGGTACGATGTACTACAGGGATTTAGTCGAGTTACGGATGAAACGCCGAGAATGAATCGACCTAGAACCGAGTTTTATACAGCGGTAGGCACCGGTAAGAGAGTGGGGAACAGGGAAGTGCATCTGAACACCACTGCAGTGTGTGATCGAGTTATTCAGCGCTGGAATTCAAAATTGCGCTTGCACAGCAATACAAACAAGTAAAAGGATTCGTTGGTATTCGAGTACCACAGCAACACAAATAGCTTACCTTAAGAGCATCGGCGAGCGCATCTCCTTCGGCGAATGTGGAGAACGGCACGCGGGACTTCCACAGGGAGAGTGAAGTCACTGCCGCCTCACGATTTTGAGGTTTGGAATCCCCGAACCCAGACAAAATTGCCGGGAGAACAATTCTGAAGAATAATGGTGGATGTTTGTGAGTAGTGTAAAGTTCGTAGAAAGTAGAAGTCACGATTAAAATTCACGCAAAATAATATGCCTCGACGGGGAGTCGAACCCCGGTCCACGAATTTCCGGTCCGCTGCTCTACCACTGAGCTACCGAGGGCTGAGGATTAGGTGCGCAAATTTTAGTACATGTCTTCTGTTTGCTCAGTGGTAGAGCAGCAGAGCGGAAATTCGTGGACCGGGGTTCGACTCCCCGTCGAGGCATATTATTGTGCGTGAATTTTAATCGTGGCTTCTACTTTCTACGAATTCTGAAGAAGATGAAACACCATACGTGCTTAAGGTCACTGGGGCAGCGGAGAATTGGCACGAACGAGAACGCGGGCAGAAGAAATAAATTAGATAGGGAACGTTCAAGCGGTCGTAGTCGCCCATTATACAGCTGCAATGGGCGACAGACTCCTCCCAAATGCGTGGCTAAGATGAATCGGGATCACTACCGCCACTGCAAGCGTGTGGCAGTTGGACAGCTTACGGTGTGGATCTTTCCCAACACTGACGCCCAATGACCGGGTTCGTCCTTGTTTTGACTCGCCAGATGGAGCTAGTCCGAGCTGGGAGTGAAAATCGGTGAATAGTGGTTCACGCTGACACTTTGATCACTATGCGACTAAGATCCGTGAACAAGGCTCGACACAGCGGTTCAGATTACAAAGATTGATTTGGAGTACAAACCGTGTGATTGAATTGTGACACGCAATCTCTATTGAGAACTCTGCTCACTTAGGAGTAGACCACGGCCATTCCAATCACAAGAACCGTATCTAAAATGGAGGTGTTTCGACATTGCTTCTCCTAATACGAACACCCCATGACCGCTTTCATCTTGGGTTGCACTCATTAAATGGAGATGGCCTGAGCTGAGAGTGGAACTGGGGGGGAGGCTAGTGATTAAGGACTGACGCCTTCATCACTAGACCACTGAGATCGATGAAGAACGCTTGGCACAGAAATTAGAACTCCCAGTTGGGTTTGAAGTACCCACCGTGTGGTGGGATTGGGACGCGCAGTCGCTATTAAGAGCTCGATTTACATGAAAGTTGACATCCACCATTCCGAACATCAGGACCGCAACCGAAGTGGAAGGGTTCCGATGTTGGTCTATGTCAACCCTGAAATCCGACGACAGTTAGTAGGCTTGGAGCAGTGGACTCAATGGGAGGTTTTCGAGATGGCATAAAAATATGAAGCGGTTAGCGCTAATCAATCAAAAGTTTGAGTTAAGTCATTGGGTCGACTAATTTCAAGAATACCTCAGTTAGTTTCCTGTCTATGTGCCGGTTCGCTTTCAGGTTGAACACTACTCGTAAGCCTAAGGTTCTCCTCTAAATCCGAGAATCGAAACGCGGTCACAACTTCAAACAAGCCGATCGAGATCCTATGAAGGCCCTTACCGTCTAAGGGTAGGGGTGGATGTTTCTGATAAGTGTAGTGAGGGGAACTAACAGAATCAAAAACTCATCATGATGAATGCGGTTACCATGATCGGAAGTACCGAGGTTACGTTCACAGGAAGTCCTGTTCCGAAATAAAGCTGTGTATCGCAATCTAAGTACACGAGAGTACAAAGCGGAGCAGGGAATTAAATTACACGAGATGTGGGAGGAACAGACGGCCAAACCCAAATGGGGCAAACCAAAGATGGAGGTAATATTCGAGAAGAGTAATGGCAAAGTCACTGGTCTTCAATATCATTCGTCGACTTTGTCAATCGTTTTGGGCTATGCTTTGCTCCATCGAAATGCAAAGTACTTCTCCAAGATTGGCAGGGACCCAACCCTGCGCTAACGCTTGGTGGTGATCTGCTAGAAGTCGTTCAGGAATTCAAGTACCTGGGCAGCTATATTAGCACCCGTGGGATTGAAGATGAGGTTACGAACCGTATAGCAAAAGCTCGAGGTGCTTTTGCCAATCTCCGCCACCTGTGGCGCAGACGCGACATTACTCTCGCCCTCAAGGGCAGAGTTTACAACGCAGCCGTCCGTTCAACTCTCCTATATGGCTGTGAAACCTGGCCCATCAGGTCGACAGACATGAAGAGACTCGTCACATTCGATCATCGCTGCCTTCGCAGCTTAGCTCATGTCTGGTGGGAACACCGCGTGAGCAATGAGCGTGTTCGGCGTCGCGTATTTGGTACAGGAAGAGCGAGTGAACCGCTCAGCACGATTATATCACGCACCAGGCTCCGATGGCTGGGCCACGTGTTGCGCATGCCAGCACACCGACTCCCACGACGTGCTTTGTTTACGCGTTGTGGGTGCGGTTGGAAGAGGAGGAGGGGAGGCCAAGTGATGACTTGGTCGAGAGAAATGAAAACCCTCACTTCGAAGTTGGCGTCGGTTGGTGCATCCCGATTACCTGGTTGGGGTCCTAAGGACGGTGAACACGTTTGGTTGGACACACTTGCTGATATGGCTAGGTGCCGGCCCCAATGGCGTTTGTGTTGTGAGTTCCTTTGTCCATCCCCCTCCTGTTTAGCATCCCCCTCCAATCACGATCTCAGTCGTTTGGCATAATATGACTTTCTTTTACGGCAGCCAGCTGTTAGCTCTCCGGAACGATGTCCATCCGTTACTGGGGACTCAGCGGGCGTGCCACTGTTTGTTGTTGTTGTTGTTGTTTTTTCTTCTTTTCTTGCCTTTTGTATTGCGGCACAATAGCTGAGGTGTTTTCCACCTCCAGCTAACGTGTAATGATGATGATGTCGACTTTGTAAGGGAACCTCGGATAAAGTGACAGGAAGATTCTCAACCAACCAACCAACCTGAACGGGGCTACATAGACCAAGTTCTCTATGCTGAAGTAAGCGCAAAAGCAAAGTACATGTGTCGCGGACAGGTTATAGCCTTAATTCATCATTTCAAAAGTATACTCAGCCCATTCTGCTCAATGTGGTTCCCTAAAAAAGCTGTCAATAAAATGCGCAAACACTGTATGTGCCATGTACTCGAACGCATCAAGTTCCATCAGGGTTTAAGATGATGTGTCTTCCGGACAACAAGCGGTATCCACCATTTCGATTTAATTTGGTCGTGGGACCAAGCGCACATAACGGCGATATACCTAAGGAGAGACTGATCGTCGTTGCGCTCGGAGCACTGCAGCTGGTCGTTGACACTAGAGCGTTCACAGTGATGAGGTGAATAGGCAAGCATAAAGCGGTGAAAGTTGGTTAAGTCAGATCATCATCAGTATCAATCTGCTATATGAATTGATATGTTGATGCCATACAACCATGATGACCTATGGAATAAAGAATAATAAGAGGGAGAGAAGCGAGATCCAGTTTAAAACTTAAATTATGTAAGCAAACATTCAGGGCCAACATATCTGTAATTTGTCAACAACATACCGTCGCAAACAGATAGTTATCGTGTGAAGAGAAGGCAGCAACAGCAAGGCATATTCTCTGCGGCATTCAGCGCTCCGCACCATAATCAGTTAGAACAACAGATAGTATAGAATAAATTACGGTGGCGAAAAAATTACTGCTATGCACACGCATCGTTCAGCAAAGAGGAGTTTTGCTTTGCTAATTTGAAGTTGTACAGCACAAAACACGAGAAAGGTATTCATTGACGTTGGAATGGTGAAGGAAGTAACTGACCACTATACTGGGTGCAAATGGTCTACCTTGTTTCCCAGGCTGGAGCCCGCAAGGTACAGCTTATGTTTGGCTCGAGACTTTGCATGACTCGTAGCCAGTACCAGTGGCGCGGATGCTGTTGTCATTTAGTCGAAGTGCCAGTTTAAAGTGTGTCTGATATTGTGACGAGGGGGGTAAAAGGTGCGAGGAAGCTGCATGGCACATGTCACACGAGACAGCAAGACGTTTGTGACGGTGTATTGTTAGTAGGGCGTCGGTACCTTGTTTCCAAATGGTTCTTCAGAATGTTTGGGACTTACATCATGTTCTCGTTCTAGTTTCATTCTGTTCCCTACAGTTAAGGTCATCCCTTAATATGGCAGCGAAGCACCAATGTGGAATATCGATGTACCACTGGTGCTATCAGTTACGTTGGACCATCGGTGCCTTTGCAGTTTGACTGACATCTGATGGGAATACCGCGTGAGTAACGAGCGTGTGCAACGCCTTGTTTACGGCCCAGGAAAAGGAACTGAACCGCTCAGCACCGTCATTTCACGCACCAGACTCCGATGGCTCGGCCACGTGTTGCGCATGCCAGTCCACCGACTTCCGCGACGTGCGTTGTTTGCTCACTGGGGATGTGGATGGAAGAAGAGGAGGGGTGGCCAAGCGATGACTTGGTCCAGAGGAATGAAGGCCCTCACTTCGGAGCTGGCCTCGGTTGGAGCGTCACGGCTCCCTTGTTGGGGTCCAAAAGACGGTGAACACGTTTGGCTGGATATACCTGCTGGCATGGCAAGGAGCCGACCTCAGTGTCGTTCCTGCTGTGAGCTTTTTGTCCCTTCCCATCCCTTTTAGCCTTCCCCTCCATCTACCATCTCATTTCGCAGCGTAAAACATAATAATTTTTCTGTTTACATAGTAGCCGGTTGGTAGCTCACCGGAACTATGCCTATCCATTGCTGGTAGCTCAACTGGCATGAAACTGTTGTATTTATTTTCCTTTTCCTTTATGTATTGCGGCACATCAGCTGAGGTGTTTCCCACCTCTAGCTGACGTGTATAATGATGATGATAGTGACTGTTGCTATCGATGTCGGCAGCGATTTCCAGGCACTGAGCGAGGAGGAACGTGGGAGAGGACGAAGAAGCAAGAGAGATCAACTACCGTTCTATCTGTGGCGACGTTGAACATTGTTAACGGTAAACCACATCAAATCAGCGTTACAGTTCACCGGTTCTATTCGACTAGTAGCCCAGCCCAAAACGCACCCGGTGTCATCGACCTAAGTCCGTAGACGCGCGCGTGCCAATCAGCTCCTCATTTGTCTGGAACCCCGCCGTGCTTTGCTCGCATTGTGCCAGTCTGTACAATCACGGTAAGCTCGCGTGGGAGGCGCCTGGCTTGCTTCCGGGCAGCTAGTATCGCGTCGGTTCAGTTGACTCCAGATATCAGAGAGTGTCCCACACACACACTATTCGATCGGAGGGTATTGGATAGCAAACACAAGTTGCGCGAATGCAAAATTTTCACTTAATGGTTAAACAACTAACTCTTGGGTATCGAAATGAAGCAGAGTTAGATGTTCTGCACCATATCACTAAAGAAACAAATACTTACGAGGGGGAAAGGTAAGGAAATAAAAGAAAAGGGAGCGATAAAAAGAAACCTCAAATAGTGGGATGAAAAATTCGAGTATGCATATGAACGAACATGAATGAATGAATATGAACGAATATGCACTGCACTAGGATCCAAGCACTGAAGTGTGCCGAATCCAGTTGCCAGGACTCGCATCGCCGGGATAACAACAAGTGACAGGGACTAGGAAATGGGACAAAACGGAAAAGAAAAAAGAAGCAGTTGATGTGAAGATGTGAGTAAAGTCAATCGGGATGGAGTACCGAAAGTTAGTTGTAAGGAGCAGAAAACAGATGCGTCACCAACTGCGTGACTGAGAGAAACAACTTTAACGGTTTCATAGTGGACAGAACATATGACAACCAAGTTCTGGAAAACGGCAACTCGGCCGCTCTATATGCGCCTTTATATATATATATATATATATATATATATATATATATATATATATATATATATATATATATATATATATATATTTAATGCTTGGCGGCATCCGGTTTCGGATTTGCCTGTCACTGTGGCCAGCCACAGGACGCCTGCGCCTACAGAGGGACCATGGATGACTTGCGCTGCACCACCCACAGCTCCAACCACACACCCCATATCCAGTGTAAACCCGAAGGAATAAGACCGGGAGACATGTGGATGGGAGCCACGTTTCATCAACGGAGCCGGCCCACACTCCTTCACAGGCAAACACAAGTACACTGTATTTGGGAACCAAGTGCACACAAGGCGGTGGCTGGACCGTAGTCCGCTCCACACTGACTGCATGGAACCACTCTTCGAGCCTAGCACGGCCACAAGGACCGTGCACCCCGTCCCCTCCAGCAACGACTAAATGTCTCCTGGAGCCATATGGACGAGGTAGTGGGTAATAGACAGGTAGGCTCCTTGTCAACATGCACATCAAGCGCAGCCACACCTGGGATGTCAAACAACAGCCAATCACTCAAAATGCCGATATCGATTAAAGTAAACGCATATGACGACATAAATACTCGATATATGAGCATATAGAAGAAATTGGTTACAGGTGAATCCGTGATAAGTACAAAATGTCCGAGTTATTTTAAAAAAATATCACGCGATACAATTACGCAAGTTTACCACAATTTGCATGAGCGACGTGTGCAAGTTGGGAGAAGATTATCAAGTACGCAGAACAAACAAAATAAAATGTAACGCATTTTATCCACAATTAAAAAGACCTAGTTTAAGTGTAAGTTGGTTTAGCCCAACTGCGGTGAAGAAGCATCGTGAATGCTACATCAGCCTCAGCATGGGGCACTATATATATATATATATATATATATATATATATATATATATATACATATATATATATATATATATATATTTATATATATATAGGTATATATAAGTATATATATATAGGTAAGTTACATGAAGCAGGTGCTGGCTACACATTCTACTGGGTGGGGAACGCCGCCTCAGCACCACGTGAACATGGGGTCGGATTTGCAATATCCGACCGCCTGAATGGCCAGCTGGTGGGTGAACCAACGGGCATCAGCGCGCGGCTGATGACTGTTCGCCTACGACTCGGAAGAGGTAAGTTTGCTACTTTTATAAGCACGTACGGTCCGACCATGTGTTATCCTGATGACACGCGTGATCAGTTCTACACTGAGCTATCCTCCGTGATACGGTCTGTGCCGAGGAGCGACCGACTATTTCTGCTGGGTGATTTCAACGCGCGCGTTGGGCGTGATGCATCAGCGTGGACAGACGTTATCGGTGCGCATGGCATTGGTTCAGCGAATGCGAACGGTGACAGGCTGCTCTCACTGTGTGCCACTCACGGCCTGACGATCACGAACACTCGGTTTGCACTGAGTGCGAGTGATATAGCAACTTGGACGCACCCACGGAGTGGTCACGCTCACCTGCTCGACTATGTCATCGTACGTCAGCGTGATATGCGTGAAGTGCGCATGACACGTGTACTGCGTGGAGCTGAGTGTGGCACTGATCACAAATCGGTGCGCACCAAACTGTACATATATTTTCGTAAATCTATGTATTGCACTCCCGCCGTGAATCGGCGTAAATTTAACATTCTCTCCCTCGGTACTGTGGCGAAACGTACTGAGCTGGAGAAGGCGATGGCTGCACGCCTGTGTGGTGATGTGGACTGTATAGCCACAGTGGGCGACCTGTGGCACCACATTCGCGACCAGGTGACAGCTGCTGCCGAGGAGACCATCGGGCGCACAAACTGTAAGCGGCCTGATTGGTTTGATGACAACAATGTGACGATTGACGCATTGGTGTCAGAGAAGAATGCAGCATTTGCTGCACATGTTGCAGACCCCAGTGACTTGGGAAAGAAGAGTCAATTTCGCAAACTTCGACGGCGACTGACCCGAGAGCTCCGTCGCATTAAAAATGCATGGTGGACGGAGAAGGCGAAGCAGATTGAATGCTACGCCGAACGCCGTCAACACAAGGAATTCTTTGACTCCTTGAAGGCGGTGTATGGACCGAGATTGGAGCCGCTGAGGACACTGATCGATGGTAGTTCAGGCGCTACCTGCACCCAGACTGCAGACATAATGCAGGTCTGGCGGAAACACTTTGACTGTCTCTTGAACAACCGTTCAGAGATCGACTGGCCTACATTGAATGGCCTGAAGCAGCACGATGTGAAGACGGATCTGGCGGATACGCCGAGACTGGATGAGACGCAGAGAGCACTTGCTCAGCTGCGAAACGGCAAATGTGCTGGAGGTGACGGGATCCCACCTGAAGTATTGAAACACGGTGGACCCGCGCTGTTGACTGCGCTGCACCAGTTGGTGCAAAACGTATGGATTGAGGAGGAGGTGCCTCCTGAGCTGAAGGATGCCCTTGTGCTACCACTGTACAAGGGCAAAGGTAGCAAGCAATGTTGCACGAAATATCGTGGCATCAAGTTGCTGAGTTGTGTGGGCAAGGTGATTGCCCGAATCCTGCTCAATCGCCTCGTGAGACAGATTGTGGAACCAAACGTGGCGGAAGAGCAATGTGGATTCCGTTCGGGTCGCAGCACTATAGATATGGTGTTTGCGGCTCGTCAGTTGCAAGAGAAGTGCAGAGAACGACACCAGCCTTTGTACTCGTTTTTTGTTGATTTCACAAAGGCATTTGATACGGTGAACCGCGAGGCACTGTGGCTGGTGTTGGGTAAGTTTGGTTGCCCGCGTAAGTTTGTAAGTTTAATTGAATGTCTGCACAGTGGTATGCGAGCGAGGGTGCAGCTGAGAGGAGAGACCTCTGATGACTTTACAGTTGTCTCTGGTGTGAAGCAAGGCTGTGTCTTAGCTCCTGCCCTGTTTAATATCTATCTTCATGCAATGTTGTCTTGTGCTTTTGATGCGGCTTGTGCTTACGGTGTTCGTGTGGAGCACCGTATTGATGGTGGGTTGCTGAACATCCGTCGTTTCGGTGCGAGAACTCTAGTCTGTGAGACAACTATTCGTATGTTGCTGTTTGCTGACGACTGTGCGTTGTTTTCACACAACGCGAATGAGTTGCAGCACATGACTAGTGCTCTGGCTTCGACAGCGGCCAAATTCGGGCTCACCATCAACACAAGCAAAACTGTCTGTCTGTTTCAGCCTTCACCGGAGGTGCAATCTTCAATATTGCCGCAAATCAGCATTGGTGCTGAAGTATTGGAAACCACCTCCCGCTTCTGCTACCTTGGGAGTGTGATGTCGACTGATCAGCAGCTACAAGTTGAGTTGCGTAATCGCGTGTCGAAGGCGGCAGCAGCATTCTGGAAGCTTGAGTACCGAGTGTGGAACAACCATCAGCTTAGCATTGGCACGAAGCTGATGGTGTACAAATCCATGGTACTGTCCGTTCTTCTATACGGCAGTGAAACGTGGACGATGTACCGTCGGGATGTGCGATATCTCGAGCGGTTCCATCAGCAGTGTCTGCGACGAATTCTGCGGATCGGCTGGGGCGCCAGAGTTGCAGACACGGAAGTGTTGCGCCGAAGTGGGATGTATGCAGTGGACTGCATACTTTTATTGAGACACCTGAGATGGCTCGGTCATGTGAGCCGTATGGATTCGACGCGGATACCGAAACAACTTTTATACGGTCAGCTGAGTATTGGGAAGCGGCACGTGGGGAAACCAAAGTTACGTTACCAGGACATGATTAAAGTGAGCCTCACACGTTCTCATCTTGATTGCAGATCATGGGAATCGAAGGCGGTTGATCGGCGTGAGTGGCGCGATCTAATCACGAAGGCAGTTGCTGAAGTGCGGGAGAAATCCCTCATGCATGCAGAGAAGAAGCGGCAATTGCGGAAGCGGCAAAAACCAATGAATTGTACTCGATCGACATCGAGCGCATTGTGCTGTAGAACATGCGGTCGCGAGTGCCTTAGTCAGGCAGGCCTAGTGAGCCATGAGAGAGGTCACTCGGGACCACTGCCGAAGCGCCGACGGGTCCAGCAGTGAACGTAGGCAGCACCGGCGCAGCGTTTGTAGGCACGCTGAATTCGATTTACTAACCGCATGCTTGCATGCCAAGTCTCTTTATTTCAGGTGGTGGGTTTTCGATTCTCTCCTAATGCCTTTCTTTCTCATATAAATGTCTAGTGGGCCATGAGCTTGGTCCTTTGGGGCCACTACAGAAGCGACGATGGGTCCTGCAGAGAATTACGGCGAGCCGGCGCAGCGTTTGTAGGCACGCTGAATTCGATTTACTAACCGCGTGCTTGCATGCTAAGTCTCTTTATTTCAGGTGGTGGGTTTACAGTTTTTACCTTACTGCTTTTCTTTCTCATATAAATATCTCCCTGTACTCTATTCCATTAACTTGCACACATCGCTTCAGCCAATTGTATCCGATTTCCATAACATTTTTGTGTTCGTGGCATACCGTGAACTATACTTCCTGACCTCGTGCACTTAGCTAGGATGTGTTTGTAAACAACTTATTACGTATGCTATTTAATTAAGGTTTATGTCACCGTTTCCTTATGCATTAATCGAGTTTTTCTCTTTTTCTTTCTCTCTCTCAAGTGTTTGGCTGTTGTTTGATATCCCCGGTGTGGCTGCGCTTGATGTGCATGTTGACAAGGTGCCTACCTGTCTATTACCCACTACGTCGTCCATACTGGCTCCAGGAGACAGTTGGTCGTTGCTGGAGGGGACGGGGTGCACGGTCCTTGTGGCCGTGCTAGGCTCGAAGAGTGGTTCCATGCACTCAGTGTGGAGCGGACTACGGTCCAGCCACCGCCTTGTGTGCGCTTGATTCCCCAAATACAGTGCACTTGTGTTTGCCTGTGAAGGAGTGTGGGCCGGCTCCGTTGATGAAACGTGGCTCCCATCCACATGCCTCCCGGTCTTATTCCTTCGGGTTTACACTGGATATGGGGTGTGTGGTTGGAGCTGTGGGTGGTGCAGCGCAAGCCATCCATGGTCCCTCTGTAGGCGCAGGCGTCCTGTGGCTTGCCACAGTGACAGGCAAATCAGAAAGCGGATGCCGCCAACCATATATATATATATATATATATATATATATATATGCAAAGATCTACCGATG
>CALYDF020006784.1:0-13064 GCA_944474145.2 Dicrocoelium dendriticum
TTTGGCTCAGTAGCCTGACCCACAATGCAGTGGGTTGTTTGAAGGTTTGTTTGAGGGACTCCATCCGGAGCCTTTGGCTCAATAGCCTGACCCACAAGGCAGTGGGTGGTTTTGTGGTTTGCTTGAGGGACTCCACCCGGAGCCTTTGGCTTAATAGCCTGACCCACAATGCAGTGGGGAACAGATTCAGCTCGGGGATGTGATTGCAGAGACAGATGGGGATCGGCTTGACAGTCGTAACACACAGCCTTTGGGGTACTGGAACAATTATTATAGTTTTTGCAACCGTAGTAGGATACGCACCTGCGACCACGGCCAGACGCAGGTGGGTTTTGGCGGGTTTGCACCAATTTGATAAGGGGCTGCCTGGTTTGAGGCGGGCAGTAGCAAACCATTGAACACCCGGAGGTGTCCCTCCGGCCGTAAGACGACTAAAGGCGTTGCACTCGTGCTCTACGCCAATCGAGCTGTGAGCTTATAACCCGTCAACCTGTTGTCTCCCATGGCTAGGTTTTACGGTAAGTGGGCCATCGACCACTTCCTAACCTCCGATGAGGATGGACTGGGATACTATCAGGGCGCCCAATCCTGGCAAGAGAACGACTCGGGTCCTCAGCCAAAGCCTTCGGTTAAATGAACAGCCGAAAGGCAGCAGATCTACCACATGGTCAGTTCACTGACTCATGCGGATTGGTATCCTGGATCTTAGCAGTGAAAAGGGCAAAACCCAAATCTCACCCAGCGGTGGCGAGGAGGAGGCGCCCAGGACATGAGCAAATAGCATATCAGTAGCAGCAATGGATAGACCATCTGTCAGGATCTAGCTACCACCAGCCTCAACGCAACATAGGCTCTACCACCTAAAAATGCAACATAGGTAACTAAATACACGTGGAAGCCTAAAAACAGGCGGTGAAGATTTTCACTAATTATCCGAAAATTAGATAGTCTGCCTGCCTAACCAGCCAGTTGAAAATTAATCATCCACAAATATGTATTTCAAAGCGCAGTCAATAACATGTTTAAACTTTTGGGTACAGATACAATGAACAGTATTGATAAAGTATTAAACTATGATTTAAGCGGATTTAAAATATAACGCCGTTCGTCTCTGCACCGCTTATGGTAATGCTGATGAAATCCTCAATATTAACCGAAAAATAATCGATATCATCTATTCTAACGCTTACGATTTTTATCCTAATCAAGTGCACAACTTTCACAGCTAAATATTATTTACCGACGTTGGTAATAAAGAGGTAAATAGAGAAGCTTGCGTCCAACATTTAGCGTCTGCATGTTGTTTATTTTGATCAGATATTCGGAAAAATAAAGGGTGGAGTTTTGTAGGTATATTGTGTTTATAAGAAATATACTACTGTAATTAATGTAACTCAGCGAGAAGCATTGAGTGATATATTTAGCTAGCCATACACCAAGCTAAGCGAAGTATTCATGTTGAATCCTAAGCATATGACTGTCTTAATGCAAGTGACTGTTGTAGTCAACAAGAAACGGTCAGGTTTCAGTATTTTCTTTCCTCGGATTTTATTCTTTTTAGTGTCTTGCAATTGTTGAATCGTATTATTTAAAGCCCATCCGGTTGCCTTCCGAATTCCCTGCAAGTAGTGCACTAACATGCTCTTTGTTTCTAGTTGATTGCTCCTGGTTATCTAGGCCACTATACAATGAACTTCGGGTACAGCAAATTTTTCACCGCTGTGTATATGGCAACCACATTTTTTCCTACCGATTCTTTACACAACCGGTACCTTATTGCCAATAATTAATTGTTAATGCTGTTTTGGAAAGCCATCGCTGCTATTATGTATTGCTTAACGTAGTGAGACCAAAGCTGTTGGTTTTTCCTGATTAGCGCAAATCTCTATTCTAGCCTCCTTTTGAAATTGCTACACTTGAAATTGTACACACCCAACGGGATTTTATTGTCCTTACGATGCCAGTTACACCGATTTTAAGCAGGGTTTCCCAGTACTCAGTGAAATTTTAGTGTCGGAATTACATAGATTTAGGAGTATCTGCGATTCATTAAATTGCAGATATGTTCATACGCGCCAGCCATGCAACGTGCCTATGCTGTTTAAAAATATTTTACATCAGCCTGCTTCACAGTAGCATTACTTATATCTCAAGCAGTTTCAAGCTTACTAAGCGCAATTTCTTTCAGCAGCTACCACATGGTGTACATTCAGGTGACACAAAACCCATTATATTTTCAATCGAAATGCGTCACATGCTTGTACATCATCAATAATGCACGAACTCTTAGTTAAAACGTTTCCAATTAATATCGCAATGTAAACTCACAGCGGATCAAGCACAAGCGCCTCGGAGTATTACGTTTGTAGCGGACAAATGAGTGTGTCGTTTTCTATTCCACCTCCATTGGTCGCCCTAGGCGAAGTACAAATATAATATAACCATGGTTCTGTATTCAATATTTTTTTGTGCATCAGGCAACTTGTCCCAGATACAGGACATTCACAATGGATTTAACGTAGTTGACGGATCTGTTCCTTGACAATACTAATAAGTTTGCCATATATATATATATATATATAATTTTCACAAAACTCTCAAGCAGCAAATTATATAACGGAAACTATTGACAGGCAGTAATCGCCACTGCTATTACCTTACACTATCGGTACGCAGGCCGCACGTTGAACAAAATATTCACCCAAACTTCGACTCTGGCTAAATATAACCTCGGGCCGGGTAGGAAAACATAACTAATCCCACAGATAGTTGACTAATTTACATTTAACACTGCAAATTTGAACGGCCTTGTTAGTTAAATCGCCGGTCAAATACAAGCTTTTTTCTTTCCCACCTAGGGGGACGAATTAAATCGTCACTTTTACCAGCGTGTCGCTAACGCTAAACATGTATCTGCTTTCTACAAACGCTCATTATTCATTAACACTTAGCTATATAGAACATTTAACTTGATGCTCACTATTGACGCTGGTTTAATTGCTTTTCTCGGTATAAATGTCCTAAGATATTTAATCCAGTAGTCGACACAGAATGAGTAAAGGTATTTGACCCATAAACGAAATTTAGCTACAGGGGCATAAGTACAGTCACCTCAGTCATTAGGCTCACACCATAGGCCCACTGATTTCTACAGACTACGCCTACCTTTGTAGTTTGCTAAGCTATTTATGCCCTAAGACGTAGGTCTGCCGTGGCAACCCAAGTGCGCAACGTATTCGAAAGTAACGCGTACTCGCTTCATCACGCACACGTCGATTTTCACCGGTACAACCGAAGCTAGTTAAGGTAGAGTTCAAGTTAATGCTCGAACCTAGACTAATCGGTCCTTCATATAGTCTTTGTTTATCTTTATTGTATATAGTCCTAAATAAATACAGTGATTGCCCCTCTTGTGGTGACAACCAGGTGCGATAAAATCCTACGGTTTTCAAATATGCCAGCATTAAGTTTGCCAATTACGTAAGAACTTCTATTATAAAACCAATATGCTTCCTGCATGTGACCCGATTGCTAACAATAAAAGTGAAAACCATGGCATTGGCTCAGGTCCAAAATGTAGACGATCAACACAGTCAACGTCACTACAACTGCAACCCTTTATTATCTAAAGCACAGAAGAACCATGCTTCGTGACACTCCGTCTGATTGTCTTAGAGCTTTCGTGGTTGTAATTTTCGGACACATATTCCTTGACTCCGAACATTATTTGTCTAATTCTAGCAATTTTACATTCCTGAAACTGGTCATCAGCCAGGTCGTTTGGCCCACGGTGAGCATGGGTGTTCGTAACTGGGCTCTAATGTATGCAATGTCAGAAATTCATGGTATATCTGTGCACCCATAAACCACCCGGGATATTCACTGCCGAGATTAGCGAATATCTCACGCACACTCAGACTTGGTAGGAAAGTGCATGCTAAAGGGAATTTGTATACTTCCAATCATGTGTCCACCGCTTCAATCAATGGCCAGACTGCCCAGCCGAAACTGATTTCCGTGCAATTTTGAAACGTGTTTGTCCAACTATAAAAGCTTACTCATCCTAACAATTGACTGTGCCGCACCAATTTGATCTTCGCAAGTCAATATGTTTTGCAACGCAACCACGCGGTGTATTCTCCAAATCCAACTTTGAAATCAGTTTTGCTTTCCCACGCTTCGCTCGCGGAGCTTAGCAGCATCGTACTTATCGCGTCAAACATAATCCAAGGTGCTCTGCATTCTAACCCATCTCAGGCCACCTGTACCTAATAAATAAAAATCCAAGACGAAAGCGCTCTCGTGAAGGGCTAGTGTTGGGATCAGCGACAACATAATTTTTCTATTTTACCTACCGTCATTTTGAGCCGCATGACCGATGAAAACCTAAATTGAACAGGGTTCTGAAGATAGGTTGCTTTTAGCAACACAAACACACGAGGAACTTCACCTGTTCAACGTTGAATTCGTGTTTCCTGTACCAATCTTTGCTTCCGGGACATTAGAGACATAGTGCTGATTTAGTCAAGCATGTGCAATTAGGTTCTGGTAAGTACACACCGGTAAGGAGCAGCGTATGTGGGGTGCCAGTTTTGGGATGAGCAACATCATACTTTTTCAATTTTCTTACGGTACCTTTGATTGAAATGACCGAGGTCCACCTTAAGTATACCAGGGTGTTAATAAAGGTTGCTTGTAGTAACCAAACACACAGCGGATTCTTCAAGTCCAACTTTGCAAGTCTTTCCGATGAACCAATTGTTTCTCCCAGATCTCAGTGTCATAAGGCATATGGCGCCAAGCATGAGCCTATTGCTCACTTTAAAACCCAGCTAATGCCAGGAGGAAACCGCGGTCGTGGGGTGCAATTGTTGGGATGAGCAACACCTTAATATCTCCAATTGGCTTACAGTTATGTGGATCCGATTGACGGATGTCCACGTCAAGGAATCCGGATTCTCATTAGAGGTTGCTTGTAACAAACAAAAGGGCCGTCGGATTCTTCAAGTCCAACTTTATATTCCTTCTCGCTGCACCAATCGTATCTCACAGATATCAGTGGCATGGATCTCATGGCGTAAATCATAAGCCACTAAGCACGGAGTACCAACATAGCGCAAGCTATCTTCAAATGAAGATTTCAAACCCGAAGGAAAATGTGGGCGTGGAGTGTCAATGTTGGAATGATCATCAATAAAATGTTTTCATTTTACCGACGGTCTTTGTGATCGGTATGACAAAAGTCAACCTGTAGTGGACCGGGTTGTTATTAGAGGTGGCTTGCAGTAAATTAACCACAGAGCGGATTCTGCAAGACAAACTTTGAACTTCTTTTCCTTGCAGCAAGCGTTGCTAGTGAATCTTTGCTACATAGTGCCTATGGCGTAAAATCTCTGTGACTACGCTCTGAATTCTAGCCAATTTCAGCATATATCTAACTGATGAGTCCAAACATGGGCGAAACCACATTCGTTAGATGCAGATGCTTGGATGAGCAACACCGTGAACTTCAATTTTACCTACGGTCAATTTGATCGCAAAAAACGAAGTCCAGCTAAAGTGAAATGGGTTCTCAGTCGAGATTTCAATTAGCAAGTCAACCACAACGTGTACTGCAAGTCCAACTTTGAATTTCTTTCCACTGTACCAATCGTTACTTGCGGATCTAAGCGGCTTAGTGCATCATAGGTCAACCATAAGCCACCGGGCACTGAGATCGTGCTTATTAAATGCTATCTAAAATTGTGAGTCAAAACCAAGATGTAAGATCAGCCGAGATTTGCCAGTGTTGGGAAAAGCAAATCCGTGTTGATTCCACTTTGCTACGGCTCTTGGGATCAGAATGAACAAAGTCCACTTGAGATGAACCGGGGTGACATTAGAGGTTGCTCTTAATAAACCAACTTCACCGCGGATTATCCATGTCCAACTTTGAATTTGTTTTTGCCGTATCAATAGTGGCTCGCGAATCTACGCGGCATAGTTCTTAATGCACCAAACATAAACCACCGAACTCTAAGACTGACCTTATCTAATGCTATCTAAAAATGATGAGTAAAACCAAGGTCGAGACTGAGGTTGTTGAGTGTCAGCATTTTGATGAGAAACACCATAATGATTTCACTATACCTGCGGTCCTTTTGCTCGGAATTACCGAGGTCCTCGTGAAGTGAGCCATTGCACAAAAAGATGTTGCTTGTAGCAAACCAAACACACAGCGGATTCATAAAACTGGAAACTTGAATTCGTTTTCGCGGTACCAAGAATTGTTTGCGGATCTATTTGGCATAATGCTCATAGCGTGAAACTTCTGAGACTACGCTAAATTCTAGACTATTTCAGCCCATCTGCAAATGATGAATGCAAACAAGGTGGAAACGGCAGTCGTGGGATAAAGACGCTTTTGGATAAACAACACCATATTCTTTTCCTTATACCTAGTGGTCCTTTTAAACGGTAATGAGCGATGTCCACCTGAAGTGAAATGAGTTCGAAATAGAGGTAGCTTTTAACAAACGAAATACTACTCGGCTTCTCCAATTACAACGTTGCATTTATTTCCGCTGTACGAAAGTTTGCTAGCTGACCTATGCGGCATAGTGCTAAATGCATCAAACATAAGCCACTGGGGATCTGTGTTCTTGCCTATTTAAAGTAACCTCCAAGCGATGAGTGCAAACAGGCAAGAAACCCCAAACGCGTAATGCCATCGCTTTGATGAGAATCATCATAATATTTCCATCTTACCTGCGGTCAATTTTCTCGGAATTATCTAGATCCATCTGGAGAGCACCTGGGTTGCTAAAGAGAATTTGGTTACAGAACAACCACACGACGTGTTCCCCAAGTCCAACTTGGAATTGGCTTCCGCTGTAATAAAGATTCCACGAGTATCTTTACAACACACTGCTTAATGCGTCAAATAATACCAACCATGCTCTGAGGCCTAGCACATATCCTTCAATCTCAAAATTCTGTGTGAAAACAAGGTCGAAACCGCAGCGTTGGAATGACAGTATTTGAATGAGCAACACGCATATCTTTCTAATTTTCTTGAGTATTTCTGATCGGAATAACCGAGGTAAACCTGAATTGAGATTGGCTCCCAATAGAGGTTGCTTATTGGAAAACAACATGCCGCGGGCCCTTCAAAAATCCCGCATAAGCGCGCCAGAAACTCCAGCAGAATGGCTGTGGGAAGCGGGGTCCAATTCCTCCACACAACGTTATAGTATTCAGCCACAACGAAACAAGTCCAAACTGATAACCTGCTGACAATCTACTTCCACAAACTACCACTCATTCGTGGTAGCTAATTTCCCTAATTTCATGACCCATAGCATTGGCTGCGATTTTCCCTTTGTTGTTTTTAAATGAGCTTTCAGCGGACCACTTGACTTTTTTCCTCTCCACCTCAGTTGGGAATCCGTCGATCACGTGCTGTTGTGTGCGTTGATAGCCCAGCAGCCATTTCGTTTGAATCACTAGGGCGCGTTTACTGTACCCTCTCTCGTGTGCGTCCATTCCGATGTCTCAGCCAATACTCGATTACCTGCTATTAAGATAGTTCTCACCCACTCTCAATTTCCGTCTCACCAGCGCGTACCCCAGGCTAAGCTATTCAATTAAATCAGCGCAACTCCTTTCGATTGGTCAGCGATCAAACCCGTTACCATAGACGTGCTCCGAGCGTGTCGGTGTCAGTTGGTACAGACGCGTTCTTTCAATTATAACAGTGGGGACATGGTTGACGAACCAAGACTTGCGAATACGCCAAATTAAAACTGATGCTGCATTAACAACTAAAATTGTGGTACCTTCTTCACCGCAAAGTTCTCTAGTGCTTCCTTCATGCTGCTCCAAGCGCTAATTCTCAGTCAATGAACCATTTGGTTAGCGCATCAGCGAATTCTTGTAAGACGCCAAGGCCGGGGTAACGTTAGATTCTTGGTCTCAGCGGTGGGTGGACCTGTTCCCTGTTGAATTTGCTTGTAAGTACGACGCGTGGAAGGTACGGGTACTTCTTTGCAAACTTGGTACGCTCGAACAACAGCGCTACATCAATGTCATCTTGCCGAGGAACCCACGTGAGGTTGTATTTGACGAGACGGTCAGAACTTTGTCCCAACATTTTTGCGAGGAGTCCCCTCTATTCAGTGCGATTTATCGGTGTCTGCAGCTGGCCGGACGTTATGCCAACGACTTCACCACGTACGCGGACGTGGTCCGCCGTGCATGCTAACGTTTTTAACTCGGCTCGCTCACCGTGGACCAATACAAATGCCGAATTATCTTCTCTGTCTTCCAGTCTTCACACGATGCTGACATCCTGACTCGCCTATTTTCCAAGGTACAACATGATAGCTCAGTCGCACTCGCGAACCTGACCGATGAGTGCCGAATGCTGCCCATTCTGAAGCACGATGCTGCTATGGTCCAGAAAGCCTCTGAACCTGGTATGGACCAGAGAGTCGCAGCACCGAATACGTCATTGTCCGCGAGCCCCACCCAATACGACCGAGAGAAGTCCCCAGCTTAAGCCAGCCAATTCTGTGGGGTCTAGCATTTCCATCGCGACTGCAAATTCCGCCAGCATCGTTGTCTAGGTTGTGGCAGGGTGGGGTGCCGGGGTTTTCACTGTCATCTGCCATTTATCAAGGGGCCAAAGCTTGCCTGCCCCGCATTTGCGATCCAAAGAAGAAGTCCCGACCCAGACACACACCCAAAACTTGTCAGGTTGGCAACCTACTGCACCTGCTGGCCACGTTCCAAATAACAGCTGCGAATCAGAGTAAATCCGTTGACGTCTTAATCAACGGTCAGTCGGTCCGGTTGCTGTTGGACACTGCGTCGGACATCACGATCATCTCTGAGGATCTCTGGCGAGTCCTCGGCAGGCCAACATTCGAACTGACTTTCCGTCTGCTACCAGCGCCTGTGGTGGTCGCGTGCCGCTTACTTGGCAGCTGCACTACACCGTCTCCTTCCGGGGCGCCACGTTCACAGAGAGCTGATGGGTAACGAAGGCGCAGCCCAGCCTGCTGGGTCTCGATTGGCTCGAAACACTTGGCTTGGTCGATATTCCTCTTCCCGCCATTCGCAACGTGGTATATCCTTCCACAGTACCAAACAATCGAACGGCCGTCACCGTTTGACAGTTCGCCCCGGTATTCTAGGATGACCGTGGACGCAGTACATGAACCCGTGCCGCATTAGAGCTTCTACATGTTGCCTAACTGGTATTCCATCCCTATTGGCCCATCCCATACGCAGCCTTACCCTAGTTTTTTGCCGAAGGCAAGCGTTTGGAAAAAATGGGCGTCTTGGTGCCTGTGTACTATTCCGCCTAGGGAGCGCCGATTGTCTTGGTCAAAATGCCGTATGGTTCCCTCCGCATTTGTGCAAATTTCTCCACCGGTCTCAACGCTGCACTAGAGCCAACTTGCTACCCACTGCCGATCACAGCCGACCGCTTAACAATAAACAACTGTGGCATATGTTTTCATAAATTCCACCTGGCAGACGCCTACTTGCAGATCGAGGTCGCCCTTGAGTCAAAGGCCCTCCTGACGATCAATACGCATCGTGATCTTCTCCAGTACAACAGGCTCCCGTATGTGGTCAAAACCGTACAGCCCTCTTCCAACAGACGATAGACGCCAATATCTCTGATATTCCGGGTACGGCGCGTACATGGACGGTCTACCAAATGTTAGTCGCACCTATGAGGAGCTCCGAGAACACATGGCCGCACGTCTTCATCCGGTCTAGGAGTACGGTTTCCGCCTACTACCTGGTAAATGCCAAAGGTTACTTCCAAAGTTCAAAAACCTTGGTTTCGTTATCGATGACAGTGGTCGTCATCCTAAACCTGAGAACGTCAGAGCCAACCAGCAAATAAACGGATCCATCAGTGGCATTTCCTGTAAGGGGGTAGTTGACGCCTATTCCATAGGGCCAAAAGTGTTTGCCATCAACCTAAGAACCGCATCCACCACTCTGGGTTGTAACAAACGAATATTCAGTCCACATGGCCTTCCCGCGTATTAGTGTCAGAAAATCGTACCCAGTTAAAATCTTCCATGTTCAAAGACTTTTGTCACGGACGCTGCTTCGAGCAACTCCGCTCACCGCCTTACCACCCGCAGTCTAATGGTCAAGCATGGCGATTTGTCGACACGTTCAATATGGCGCTTTTAAAATCTCGCGACGATGGGTCCGCGAATGATTGTCTTTAAGCTTTCTTGCTCTCGTACTTGTCCACACCGAATCCACGTACGTCAGGATGCGTCACCAGCCGAAGCATTGATGAGCTGAAAGCTACGAACCACTTACGAAGCGCTTATTCAGACTGAGAAGTCACTTAGTCAATCTGGTGCTTGCACCAAGCACAAAGAATTCGTCATGGGCGCCCTAGTCTAAGCTCGTGATTACCGAGCTGGTAATCCACGTAAGACCTAAGCAACAATGACAACCAAGTGAGGTGATATGCTGCATTATGTCTCCATGGATGACGACACGTGGGTTCGCCAAAGCAATCAACTTCGACCGCGCCACGGAGAAACTTCCAAGTCCTCCAGACGTCCCCTGCGCCTGCCGAGGCAGAGCATGCTGGATACATTTGGATGGGCTACACAACGAGAGACCACGGTGGAAGCCGCTATTTCGCCGCCGCGTCTAGAGAAACTGGCGTGCCGACGATCAGGATAGAATCCGGATGTCGCCGAAATCCCTCCAGGTCAAGCCAAGTCAGAAGAGGTAAGACTTCTCTTCCAAAGGAGATGTTACAAGCCAGTCAAATTTCTCCGCAAATGCGCGCCATAAGCTCCGGAGGAATAACTGTGGAAGCGGGTTCCAATTCCTCCACACAACCTTCTAGTATTTAGCCGCACCGAAACACGTCCAAACTGATAACCTGCTGACAATCTACTTCCAGAAACTACCACTCCTTCGTGGTAGCTAATTTCCCTAAGTTCATGGCCCATAGCATTGGCTGCGATTTTCCCTTTGTTGTTCGTAAATGAGCTTTCAGCGGACCACTTGACTTTTTCCTCTTCGCCTCAGTTGGGAATCCGTCGATCACGTGCTGTTGTGTGCGTTGATAGCCCAGCAGCCATCTCGTTTGAATCACTACGGCGAGTTTACTGTATCGCCTTTCGTTTGCGTCTATACAGAAGGCACATCGTCTACCCCATTGCGTGCGGCTAGTCTTGTTCTCACTCTCCCTCAATTTCCGTCTCACCAGCGCGTACTTGTGCTAAGCTACGCCATCAAGTCAGTGCAAATCCGTTCGATTGACCAGCGTACAGATACGTTACACTAGACCTGCTCTAACACTGTCAGTGCCAGTTGTAAGAGAGGCGTTTCCTCATTTACAAAAGCCTTCACAGCGGATTCTGCAATTAAAACTTTGAATTCCTTTCCGTTATACAAACCGTTGGTCACGGAACTCATTTGTGCATTGCATTTAGTGTGAAATGTGAGCGAATACCCTCTGAATTCCAGTCCAAACAAGGAAAAGTCCTTAGTCATGTGATGCAGATGTTTGAATGAACAACACCAACATATTTCTATTTATTACGGTCATCATGATGGAAATTAACGAAGACCACCCAAAGTGAACCGGGTTCTCAATAGAGGTTGAGTGTTTTAAAACAACCACACAGCGAATTTACCAAGTAAATCTTTAAATTCGTTTCCCATCTACCAAGCGTTGCTCGCGCATCTATGCATAATAGTGCCTAATGCGTCAACCATTTGCCACTGAGGATTGAGTTTTAGCCTATTTAAAGATATCTCCAATTGATGAGTCCCAACCAGGACTGAAACGCAGACGTGATGTCCCAGTCTAGAAATATGCAATATCGTTATGATATAATTGTCATACGGTATTTATGTTCAGAATGATCGAAGTCCAACTGAAGTGAACCGGCCAATCAATAGTGGGTTATTGCACCAAACCATCACAACCGATTGTCGAAGTGCAACTTTGATTTCGTTTGCGCTGTACGAAGGGTTGCTCGCCGATCTATGTGACATATCGCTTAATACATCAAATATAATCCACTGGAAGCTGAGGTGCTGCCCAGTTAATGCTAATTCCAAATTATGAGTCAAAACAAGAAAGAAATCGTAGTAGTGGTGTACGGGTGTTTGAATGAGCAACACCATATTATTTTCCATTTTACCTCTGCTTTATTTGATCGGAATGACCGAGGTCCAACTGAAGTTAGCCAAGTTCTCAATTGACCTTTCTTTGCCAACTAATCACACAGCGGTTACTTTAAGTCTTGCTTAGAAATCATTACTGTCTTCTCACACTTCGCACGCGGAACTATACCGCATAGTGTTTACTGCGTGGAAATAAGCCAATGGGCACTGAGTTCCAAAACAACTGATGCTAAGTCCAAACGCTGGGTCCAAACCAAGACGAAAACGCAGTCTTGTTTTGCTAGTGTTAGGATAATCATCATATTTTGGCTAAATTTTTATGCAATCGTTTATCAAAATGACCATTATCGACGTGGATTAAACCGGGGAATCAATAGCGGCTGCTTTTAACAAAAAAAACATAGAGCAGATTCTTCAAGATTAATCTGAATGTATTTTTGCGTTATGAAGAGATGCCCGAGCATCTCCATAGCGTATTGCTTACGGCGTGAAAATTAGCGATTGCACTCTGAATTTAGAAGCAATTATGTTATCTCATAATGATGAGTCAAAACAAGAAATAAGGTAGTCGTGCGGTGCAGGTGTTTTGATGAGCAACACCAGACATTTTCAATTTTACCTACGGTAGCTTTACTGGTAATTACCACGTTCGACTTGAAGTAAACCGGAGTATGTTAGAGGTTGATTGCAGCAAACCCACCGCAGGGCAGATCCTCCAAGTCCAACTTTGAATTCGTTTCCGCGGTTTCAGTAGTTTCCCGCGGATATATGCTGCATAGTGCTTAATGTAACCAAAATATGCCACTGAGCTCTTAGTTCCAAACCAGTTAATGCCATCTCCAATTGATGGATACAAACCAGGACGAAGCTGCGGTCTTGGATTGCCAGTATTT
>CALYDF020006785.1:0-13091 GCA_944474145.2 Dicrocoelium dendriticum
CCAATCGCCGTGTTTGGAAGGTTCGTAAACCCGTTCGTTTTTCCGACCATGTACAACGTAAATACGTTTAGGTTTGTAAATATTGTAAGGAGTTGCCACGTTTTTAGTTGATTAATGTTTCAAAAATACCAAAACATCGAGAAATCTTTTTATACTTATCCAAAAACTCAAAAGACCCAAACCTTTTACGAACAATCATTTGTTTCTACTTTTTGGTGTGCGCTGCATGTGTTTTTCTGCTTTCTCGTATCCACAAACCCCAAACCTCTTCTTTGATCGACTAGCCCTCAGGAGCGACGTTTCCGAAGCTCGTCACAGTCAATGAGGATCCAGACGCGAACGCGGGTCGTTTCTACGTGAGGTTTCTACGTTTCTACGTGAGATGAAGTTCGTTTTGGCGCGGGGCGAGGAGCGGCGGGGAGAGCGACCACTCTCAAGCGCACCGTTTGGCAGCAGCGGAGGTTGAGGTCCTGTCGACCTTTCAACTGGGCCTGCCAGTATCTTTTAAGTCCGACAAACCCGCACCAACGGCTCACCGAGATTCACCCAGCCCTGTAATTAATAAATAATATATCACGAACGGAACATCAGACTCCGACTTCCGGCGAACTCTCATTTGACCCGAACACCCACTCACACTCTTCACGATTTTTTCCAACCAACTTCACCACTCATTTTCAACATCGAAGGATTCTTTTGTTCAGCCTTCTAGAAGTAACTCTGTAGCACCGCAAAAGATAACTATTATCTTTTGTATACAATTTCGCTGATGACCGATTGTAAAATATTCGTTCTTGTTTTAATCTCACTTACATTACATCCATGTTGACCTACATCCGGCTCGATTCTCGACCGTCTTGTAAGTTCCCTTACTAACGTGTTCCTCCTATCTTGCTTCATCCGTCCGCTTCTTCTGGTAGCCCATCGAATACAGTCCGCTATGTCCGACTCCGATTACCTTCTCATATGCGCGCTTAATCTCGTACAGTGTCTACGAGTACTATTTGCTAAACTTAAAAAATACCAAAGTTAATAACTCCAACATTTTGAAAAGGCATGATAACCCACTGCGCTTCGTGCGTTTCCTTATGTGGTGCATTATGTCCATTCCTACAATAAAGGAAGAGGAGTTGCTGCTGCGATCTTATCGTTAAACTTAGACAAATTTTAAGAACCGAGAACGCCGTGGGCTGCTTGCGTTTCTTTCACTGGTGTTTTATGTCCATTCATATTATACAAGAAGAGGTCGCTGCTGCAAGCATATCTCTTAACTGCAAGATGTTTTAGGTTCTGAGCACACCGTTTGCCGCCGCCTTTCTTGGTACGCGTATTATGCACTTTCATACGTTAATAACATGGTTGCTGTTGCAAGCTTAGCGCTAATCTGTAACAATTTAGTTAGTTGGAGAACGCCTTTGGCTGCTTAAATTTTTTTCTGTTGTGTATTATGCCCATACATACTTTGGAAGACGAGGAGTTGCGTTTGCAGACTTAGCGCTAAACTTCGACAATTTGATAAATTCTCATAACGCCCTGAACTGCATGCTTTACATTAGCTCTGGTATTATGCCCATTCATACATTAGAAGAAAGGAGTTGTTGTTGCATTTTAGCGCTAAAGTTCAACAACTTTTAAAGTTTAAGAACGCCGTGGGCCGCTTGCGTTTCTTAAACTCCTGTATTATGCCCATACATTGATTGGAAAAAATAGCGGTTGTTGAAGCAATTTTGGCGCCAAGCATCAACAATTTGTTAAACCCGGGAACGCCGTGGGTTGCATGCATTTCATTAACCCGTGCATAATTCCCTTTCATTCATTCGAAGAAATTGAGTTGCTTCTGGACTAATTACGTAAACTGAAATTTTCCATAATGAACGAGAACGTCGTGGATAGTTTGCGTTGCTTTAACAAGTGTATTAGGTCCATTCATACATCAGTATAAGAGGAGTTACTGAAGCAAGCTCAGCGTTAAATTTCAACAAATTTTGTATGATCCGAGAACGCCGTGGGCTGCTTGCGTTCCTTACCCTTGTAATAAAAAACGTTCATTTAGAAAAATAGTTGCTGCTGGAAGGTTAGCCGTAACGTAAATAAATAAAAATGTCTAAGAATGCCATGTACTGTTTCTTAAACTCATGCATTAAAGCCATTCATAAAATAGTCGAATAGGAGTCGCTTCTGGAACCTTAGCCGAATAATGAAATAATTACTAATGTTCGAATATTCCGTGGATTGCTTGCGTTTCCTAATCACACGTATTATGCCAATTTCTACATTACAAGAAGAGGACTCGCTTTTGCAATCTTTGCGCTAAACCTCAACAATTGTTTTGTCCGTCAAAGTCGTGTGCTGCTTGCTTTTATTTGCACGCGCAGTATACTCATTCATATATTAAATTAAAGGCAATCTCAAGGGTAAACTGCAACAATCTGTTAAATTCTAAGATCCGCGTGAGCTACCTGCGTTTTATTAACTCGTGTATTATTCCCATTCATACAGAAGAATAGTTGCTGCTGAAATCCTAGCGCTAAACTTCAAAAAAATTCAAATCCAAAACCCCTTGGGCTGCTTGCGTTTCTTTAACTCCTATACTATTCCCATTCATTTATTATAGGTAGAGGAGTTCCTGCTGCATGCGTAGCGCTAAACTGCAACAATTTAGTAAATTCCTTAAACACTGTGGGCTGCTTGCGTTTCTTTAACTCCTATACTATTCCCATTCATTTATTATAGGTAGAGGAGTTCCTGCTGCATGCGTAGCACTAAACTACAACAATTTAGTAAATTCCTTAAACACCGTGGGCTGCTTGCGTTTCTTTAAACCTGTATTATGTCCATTCATACATTGGAAGAAAGGGAAATGCTTCTGAAGGCTTAGCGCTTAACTTTAGAATTTTCTTAAAATCCGAGATTCCTGTGTACTTCTTGCTTTTGTTGACAGTTGTATATACCTATTTATACAGGTGATAAAGAGTTGTTGCTGCTGCTATCTTCACGCTCAACTGCAACCGTTTGTTAAGTACCGAGAATGCCGTGGGCTGCTTGCGCTTCTATAATTGGAGTATCACCATCCACACATTAGAAACAGAGAATGTGCTGCGGTAAGCATAGCACTAAACTTCTATTATCATTAAAGTCCGTGAAACCCCAAATGCTACTTGCTTTTTCATAACTCATTTATCATATCAATTCGTACATTAAAAGGAGATTTTGCTGCTGCAGTCTTAGCTCGAAACTACAAAAATGTGTTTAATACGAGAAGCCGTGTGTTGTCTTGTTGTTTATTAATCGCGTATTATGCCCATTCCAACAAGCGGAGTTTCTACAATCTTAGAGCTATAGTTCAACAATTTTTTATGTTTCAAGAGAGCCGTGGGCAGCTTACGTTTCATTTACTCGTGTATAAGTCCATTCATACATTTGAAGAAGTGGAGTTACTGCTAAAATCGTGACTCGAAACTACAACAAATTTTATGGTCCTAGGAGCGGTGGGCTGCTTGCGCTTCATTAACTAGTGTATTATATCCATTCATGCACTTGAAGAAAAGTTGCTGTAGCAAACTGCTCGTTAATCTTAACGAATTTGTTAACTTTTTCGAATGCAATTGGCTGCGGAATATTTTGTAACTCGTGTACTATCTTCATTTTATACGTTATAACAAGAGGAGTAGCCGCTTAATAACTTGTTTTAAACTTTACCAAATGTTTAACTCCGTGGGCTGCTTGCGTTAGTTTAACTTGTGTATTATATCTATTCATATATTAGAAGATGAGGGTTGCTGCTGGAAGCTCTTCGTCAAACTACAACCTTTTTATTTCCGAGGACGCCGTATGCTGCTTGCAGTTGTTTAACGCGTGTATTATGCCCACGTAAACATTGGAAGAAGAAGAGTTGCTGCTGCAATCTTTCGCATACTTGATCAACTTGTTATGCCCAATAACACCGTAAGCTGTTTGATTTTATTTACTCTTGTATTATGCCCATACATACATTTGAAGAAGAGTTGCTGCCGGAAGCTAACACCTAACTTCAGCAATTTTTCAAGTCCGAGAACGCCGCGAGCGCTTTGAGTTTCCCATCTCGTGCATAATGCGTATTCATACATTATAAAAAGTGGAGAGGCTGCAAGTTTAGCTCTAAAGTTTAACATTATTTTATAGTCCGAGAACGCTTTGGGCTGCTTACGTTTCTTTAACTCGCGTATTATGCTCGTTCATACATTACTAAAAGACGAATTGCTGCTGCAAGCTTAGCGCTAAGCTTCTACAAATTTTCAAATTCGGAGAACCCTGTGGGCTACTTGCGCTTTTTTAACTCTTTTACTATGCTTATTCATACATAGAAAAGAGGAGTTGCTGCTGCAAGCTTTGCGCTAAACTTCAACAATTTGGTTAATTCCATGGACGCCTTGGACTCTGCTATTAATTTCTCCTGTATTATCCACATTTATATATAACAAGAATAGGATTTGATGCTGCAAGCTTAGCTGTGCACTTCAACAATTGTTTTTCCTTTGTAGACTCCGTTGACTTCTTGCGATTCTTTATTAGTTTGCTATGACCTTTCACATATATTAAGAAGATGAGTTGCTGCTGCAGGCCTAGCGATAAAGTACAACCATTTTTAACTGATGTTGTGTGCCGCTTGCTTTCATTTATTCGTGGATTATGCACGTTCATACACTGATGAAGTAGCGTTGCTGCTAGTATCTATGCGCCAAACCTCAACAATTTTTAACTTACTGTTGTGTCGCCGCTGACGCCTTCACCCCACGACCGTAAGAAGAAATCCAAAGACGAGCCAGAAGGAGACTTGTATACATGAAATCACAGTTGTTTATATAGTTTTGAGGGCAAAATGAAGGAAAGCTACTAAAGTACACTTGAGCCAACCAACAGAAGGAAAAGCGTCAAATGCAACGGCGAATAAGCAGCCGTGTACTCAAGAGCGAATTGCATATGTCCTTAAAAATAGCATCATTGGACTCCAAGCGTAAAACGAACGTCCATTTACAGTGACGGGCACTGGCCAATCAGCATGACGAAATGAAACGTTTAAACAAAGGTCACGAACCGAACGCGAATAAGGAATGCAGACCCAAAAGTTGAAAACTAGTACAATAAGCATGTGACAACTAAATATTCCTTTAACATAACCAAGTAGAACAGTGATGAGAAGAAAAACCACTGGAACAGGTTCCTGCAAATGGCACTGATGGAAAGGACATGACGATGAGCGTCCATTAACCATGACGTGGGTGTTCCAATCAGGCTAACCCAGCAGAGCGTTTAAACAACAGTCAAGAAATAGAAAATAGGAAGAGTAAAGAATAGCTATCAAGCTCGTTCACAATAAATGAATGTCTAATAGCTGTCCTCCTAATACTTACGAGAACGAGCTTGTTAAACGTGTGCATTATTCCTATTTATGCATTAGAATAAGAGGAGTTGCGCTGAGAAGCATTGCACTACATATCAACAATTTCTCTTAACTCCCGAGTACGCCGTGGGCTGCTTGCGTTTATTTAAATAAACCAATAAGTGATTTGTATATTCTTTGACGATGCGCGAAACTGTTTTCTAGAATAAACAAATCAAATTTTAGTACAACCTTTCCTTGATATTGTATTAATTCATTTCGGAAATAAACGGGCACAATTTCAAACAAGTTAACACAAATTAATCAGAAGCGTTCTGCTATTTTTGCTGTTATTGAACCAGTATCATTCACAAGCACATGTCAGATGTTTAGACCGAGAAAAATGAAATGAAATGATGGGGGATGTTTTCCGAAATGTTATTTGTTTCGAACATTTATTCAGACACCATCAGTACCGTTTTCGAATGCGTTATCTAGGGACTGTTATGTCCCAAACATATTAATCACGTTTTGGACGGTTAACTGCTTACCTATCGCAAGCTTTAAATTGCAGTGTATAGCATGTTCTGATATCACTAACAAACTTGTTCCAAATCTTTGTATAGTGGGGCAGAAAGAAACGTTTTCTGCTTCTCGTAGTAAATTTTGGAATCATGACCATTATTTCTTTGTTACGGATTGATTATTTGCTGTTTAAATATATATGAACACCATTTTCAAGATTGCGAATTTCACGGTTTATGATTCCGTAAAGATAACATACGTTAAGCTTCATTCTCCGAAGCCAAACTGGGTCAAATCCACGTGTATCACATCACTCTCTCTATGTTAACTTTGAGGAATATCCACATAGCATTTTTGTGAAGCTTCTCTGGACCCACTCAAGAACATGTTGGTCGGGTTTCCGCGGATTAGACTGGACCGCTGAAAAGTATTCCATGCACAACGATACATGTTTTGTAAAGCGGTATGCGAGATTCCGTGAGGTAAAATGATGTCAGATGTAACCGATGGTATACATGGCTTTTGAAAGTTGAAAGTCACAGTGTTCAGAAAAGTTAAGTGACTGAATATCGCCCGCCGAAGTCGCGAACTGCACTGCATTGTGAGATATATGCGCCTTGTAGCAATAAACTGCTGGCGGTCCTTGTCATTTGCACGAAAAATTATTAGACTTGTCCACGGCAAATGACATCGGCCACAGTAGGCACCAGGAGTCAAGAGCAACTAGGTCATCCTGAATGAGACGTACGGCTTCCTGGGTATTTCCACTTGATTGTGAATAGACAACTTTAATGTCATCAGCAAAGCTAAATGTTACCTCATTTCTTATTCTCTGGAATATAGCGTATATATATATTAGAAAAAGAAGAGGAGCGAGAACACCCCTTGAATCACTCCACTATTGATTGCTTTCGGTTTAGAGAAATCGTTTCCGATGCGCTTCACCTGCTCTCTTCCAATTAGATTTGAAGACAGCCAAGAGAGAGTGGGTTCGCCAATGTTTATAGCCTTCAGTTTGTAAAATAACCTACTGTGAGGCACTATCAAAAGCTTGTTGTATACCCAGGAACAGGATTACAACACTTTTCCGTTGTCTATGTCAGCCCATTCACATTTATGAATGGACATAATACACGAGTTCAGAAACCCCAAGCAGCTCACGCTGTTCTTGGAATTTAACAAAACGTTGATTTTAAGCATTAATATTGCGGCAACTACGCCTCTACTTCTAATGTGAAAATGGGCATAATACACGAGCGTAGGAGGGCAAGCAGCCCACGGCGTTCTGGAACTTTAAAAATGTTGAAGCTTAGCGCTGTGACTATAGCCGCAACTCCCCTTCTTCTAATTTATTACTACGCTGCCAAACGAGTGAAAGAAAGGCAAGCAGTCCGCGACGATTTCGGAATTAAATATATTGTTGATGTTTAGCACTATTCTTGCAACACTAACCGCTTCTTCTAATATATGAAACGGCATAATTTACTTGTTAAAGAAGCGCACGTAGCCCATGGCGTTCTCAGCATTTTAAGCATTCGTTTTGTTTACCGAAATTATTGCAGCAGAAACTGATCTTCTACAATCTGAAAAGTTGTGATTTCTGGGTTATGGAAAGGCAAGTAGCCCAATGCGTGCTCACATGTTAAAAATAGTTTACGTTTTCCGCTAAGCTAGCAGCAGCAACTCCTTCTAATGTGTGAATGGGTATAATACACGAGTTAAAGATACGTAACCAGTCCTCTGTGTCCTCGGACTTGAACAAATACTTAAGTTTACCGCTATGCTTCAGCAAGAACAGCTCCTCTTCTAATGTACAATTGGCCATAATGCACGAGTTTCAGTAAGGCAAACATCCTGTTGCGTTTAAATATTTAAGTTCACCACTGTGGTTCTAGCAGCAACTCCACTTTTTCTGTTGCTTGAATGGGTATAATGCACGAGGTGAATAAACGAAAGTAGGCCACGGCATTCTCGGAATTTAAAAGATTGCTGCATTTCATAGTCAGCTAGCAGCAGCAACTTCTCTTTATCTAAGGTTTGAATGGGCATAATACACGAGGTAAATAAACGAAAACCTTTCACCTCGTTTTCAGAATTTGAAAGATTGCTGTAATTCCTAGTTTGTTGGCGGCAGCACTCTCATCTAATATGTGAACGGGCATAAATTACGAGGTATATAAACGCAAGCGGCTTTTGGCTTTCCCCGCCTTTATAAATTAGTTTACATTTAGCGCTAAGCTTGAAGTTGCAATTCGCTTTCTTCTAATACGTCAGTACAGTAGTTAAAGAAACGCAAGCAACCCTCGGCGTTCTCAGCATTTAAAATCTTTTTGCAGTATATCGCAAAGTTTGCAGTAGCATCTCGTCTTCTTATATGAATAAATAAGCATAATACACGAGTTAAGGAACTGCCATGAGCTTACGTGTTTTTGGACTTTAACAAGTTATTGAAGTTGGGCGCTTATGTGTTTCTGTTGGGACACATTATAGTGTACGAATGGGCATAACAAACGAGTTAAAGAAACGCAATCAACCCACCGATTTCTGGGAATTTAGCAAAATGTCGCAGATCATCGCTAAGCTTGGATCAGCAACCTCCTCTTCTAATAGATGAGTTAAATACACGCCATCAGCCCACGGCATTCTCCGGGTTTAACCAATTGTTACGGTTTAACGATAAGCTTTCAGTAGCAACATATATTCTTCAAATGTACGAAAGGCATCATACAGAGGTTATAGTAAAGCAAGCCACCAACGGCTTTCTTGGAGTTTAAAAATGTCATAAGTTCAGTGCCTAGCTTGCAGCAACAACTCCTACGCTTGCTGCAGCAACTCCGAATTTTCTATGTAAAATGGGCGTAATACACAAGTTAAGGTAACGCATGCAGACCACGACGTTCTCCGAATTTACAAATTAATGAAGTATAGCGTTAACTTTAAGCAGAAATGCTCTTCTTCTGTATGAATGAGCAAAATACGCGAGTTTAATAAACGCAAGCAGCCCATGGCGTTCTCGGAGAAAAATAATTTGTTGATCCATCCTGAGGATTGTAACAGCATCTCGAATTCCTCTAATAAAGGAAAGAGAATAACAAGTTAAAGAAATGCAAACAGCCATCACATTCAAGGACATCAAAAAATTGTTACAGTTCAGCATTAAGCTTTCAGCTGCAACTGCTTTGCTTATAATGTATGCATGGACATAATAGAAGAGTTAAAGACTCTCAAGCAGCACAAGGCCTACTCGGACTTTACAATATTGTTAGAGTTTAGAGCTTAGCGTGCGGCAGAAACTTCCCTTCATTTGCTGTGGTATTCTCTGAGCTGAACATCTTGACGGCAAACCTTTCGCCACCATTGGGGTGGCATCTTCAATGTAGGATTGATAGCATGCAGGTAGCACGCGTTGGTAGAAGGCAAATCCAATGACGGATACTGTCAGCAACCACTTCGTTCCTTATATAGGCATACGGCGCTATCCAGTTTGCCTCGTTTTGTTTGGTGAATGATTGTGTTCTCTGCTCGTGCTCGAGTCACTGCCATTGGCAGCGCTGATGTTATTGCGATGCCGTTAGGAATATCGCACTCGGATTTATGCAACGAGTGTGGGTGAGCAATCTGTGCTCACATTTACCATTTTGTTCATTATCTAAGTGTTGGTTTAGTTTCGATAAGGCTATGATGGGCACAGCCGTCCACAACCGTACCAAAAATTATGTACGTTATCTAAACGAACGTCGAACCACTTGTTTACAAACAATTGGACAACAACTGACTGCACAAGTGCAGCTGGTAGTAGAGCGCAGAGCTAATAACACAAAGCAAAAAGCAGACTGCGCTTCACCAGAATTTGACCAAACTGACAACGAGCAAAGGGGAATACATTTACAATGGTTGGATCAGGAACGTGTCAAAACGACCACACTTTGGTACGGAACAATAAATTCTCATCAAAAGATTTAGTTATAACTACAAAGAGGCGACGGCTATGGCACGATTTGAAAGCGTCTTGCAGTGCAACATACTAGACGACGAAACACAGAAAGAAAGCGGATTTACAGTCATCCCAGCCATGACGCATTTAACGCAATGAAACCCTCTATCCCGACAAGAAGAAGAAGCAAGAAAAGTTCTGAAATAGGACGCAGCAATTGTTATCCTACCTGCTGACAACAGTAAGATGACCGTAATTACCGTCACGACAGATTACATCGAGAAAGCAGAGCAGCTTCTGAAGGATACTACAGCCTACCAATGCAATGAGAATGACCCAATCTCGCAACTAACCAACAAAATAAACAGAGCGTTAGCGAAGCTTGGGCAGTCGAACGAAATGTCGGAAGAGGAACGAGATAAAATAAGGTCTCGAGACTCGAACATTGCACAATTCTATGGACTACCTAAAGTACACAAGGATAGAGCAACCTCGTATGTATGTATGTAATCTCAATAGTCTATTAACTAGGCATAGAGCCAGCGTAAAACCATGGAGATCAGCAGATAAACAAGATTCATCGCGTCGTAACCATCGTCGCATGCTAGTTGAAGGTGAGCAACACACTTCAACTAATATGCCCCAAGGAAAAATGGAACATTTTGATAAAAAGTAGAACAAAACATTTTTAGTTTGTTTTTCACACGCCGCCTTTGTTCTTTTTTTGTCATGTTAATCTTTATAGTATTAAACATGTGAATCAATACAATACTGTACACAATTCTTCCACTGATTCCAGTTACGGGCCATATCTTCAAGAGTGCTAAGCCATTGGCACTCCTCATCTTTGGGTCCCCGTCCTGGAAGACGTACAGATCCAACAGCGGATAGACATGACATCAGCGATTTCATGTGCTGCCGCCAAGTGGAGGGCTGACCACCACGTGGTCGCCTCCAGCCAGGTCCTTGACGAGCGAATAGTGCGCGACGCGGTAGACGCTCAGGTGCCATGCGTAGGACGTGACCGAGCCAACTTAACTGGAGCAACAAACCCAGTTTGTTGAGGGAACTACTTGCATTCCCCAAGATGCGACGTCGAACGTCATTACAATTAACTCCATGATGCCAACAAACACGAGCGATCCTCCTTAAGAAACCGTTGTCGAACGCAGAAAGACGACGCATGTCTTCCACGCGAATCGGACAAGACTCGCACCCATACAACAATACTGAGCGAACTGATCTGCTGTAAACGCGGCCCTTTAGTGAGAATGAGACGTCGCGACGACGCTACAATTGCCTCAGCTTAACAAATGCTGATCGAGCTTTAGCGATACGAAGAGAAACTTCTTTGCTGATAGTGCCGTCAGCAGAAACACAGCTCCCAAGGTAGACGAAACTATCTACCTGTTCAAGTTGTGCACCTTCGAGAGTGAATACGAGAGCAGGTGAAAGCCAATCCTTGAGCAGTACTTTACACTTCGATGGGGCAAAGCTCATGCCATACTTAGATGCTTCAACTGCCAAACGATCCAGAATGAGTTGCATACTTTGAGGATCGTCACTAAGTAAGGCGATATCATCAGCATAATCTAAGTCGGTCGCGCGCTCACCCGGTAGAAGCTCTAAGCCAAAATGTTGGAAACCTTCTAGAGCATTCGACAGAACGTCTTCGATTGTGAAGTTGAAGAGGAATGGGGACATAGGGCAGCCCTGTCGCACACCGCTATTGACAGCGAATTGCGAGGAAAGCTTGTCATGGACCCTCACTCTGCCGGATGTATGAAGGTAAAGTGCTCGTAAGATGGTGGTATATTTCTCTGGCACCCCGTTCTTTAGTAAGCAACGCCATAAAGCCGGTCGATCAACGGAGTCAAAAGCGGCATGTATGTTTAGAAATGCAGCGATAGTGGGCCTGTGATAAATGTGGCGATGTTCGAGGAGCTGGCGGAGCGTGAAGATTTGATCCACGCATCCGCGGCCAGGACGGAAACCAGATTGTTCTTCACGGTAGTATGATTCACGTACTGGGGATAGCCTGCGAAGCAGGATGGATGCCAATAGCTTAGAAGCAACCGAAATAAGACTTATCCCGCGATGACTTGCACATGAAGTGCGAGCGCCTTTCTTGAAAATCGGGACAATAACTGATTCTCCCCAAGTGGAAGGCACTTTCTCTTCATGCCAACTTTTTGCGAACAGCGCGGTCAGCTGGTTAATGATCGCCACACCGCCGTACTTGAATAGTTCCGGAGGAAGTCCGTCTAAGCCGGCAGCCTTGAAGCGCTTCAAGCGTCGAATCTTGAGGCAGACTTCTGCTTCGCTGGGTGGATTCAGAGGGACGAGCCAGGGTGGACAACAACGTATACTGCATGTACTGATGGATGGTGGAGGCCAGTTGAACTGCGAGTGAAAGTGCTCGGCCCAGCGGTCCATACGCCTCTGTTGGTTGGTGATCGGAGACTCATCCACCTCACAAATGACCGCACTGGCACCAGGCTTCCTGAGGCTAGTGGACCGAAAGACTTGGAAAAGCCTGCGAGTGTTGCCAGAGAGGGCAGCGGTCTCCATCTCTAAAGCACGCTCAGACCACCATGTCTCGCGATCCTTGCGTAGGCTTTGCTTGAGCAGCCGGTTGGCAGAACGGCGCCGCTCGTTGCAGTCTGGTTCCGCGGGGATATCTTTGCGGCGTTCGAACAGGTCCAGAGAACGAGCAGAGATCCAAGCCTTCAAGGGGCGTTGCGTTAGACCACAGCATGACGGTCCGGAAATGGTCATTGCCTTCCGTATACAAGTCCAGTGTTGTTCCACTTCTTGCGGCGGATTACGACTGAGTGCATATGCCAATGAAGACTGATAGCTCGCCTGGACAGAGGGATCAGTTAATCTGTTTACATCTATCTTGCGGTGCTTCGTGTTTCGGGATCCTCCAAAACACATAGAGATTTTCGCGCAGACCAGAGCATGCTCTGAGTCAACGAAGGTGGACCAAAAGGACCTGCAGTCCAGTACGCTGCCGCGCCATCTGAAGCTAATTGCAATGCGATCAATTTGAGACCACGGTTGTGCTGAAGAAGGGGGATGCGACGTTGCGGAACGCTTCTTCGTACGCCTGAAGCTAGTGTTCGAAAGAAACAGACGGTTGTCTTCGCACAATGTGAGAAAGTCTTCTCCGTTATCAGAGCGGTTCTCATCGAGTGAGTGATGACCACCAAGGTGGCGTTCGTATGGTAACAGGCGGCCAACCCGTGCATTAAAATCCCCAGCAAGGAT
>CALYDF020006786.1:0-13034 GCA_944474145.2 Dicrocoelium dendriticum
TGCACTTTCTTTGCAAAATGTTGGAACTTTTATGCAACTTTGCGGGTAAATTTTCTAGTGCACGAAGAATTGGTATCCTGCGGTACATTTTCGAGATGCTGTTTTCTAGACTGCGGAGCCTTTATGGATGATTAGGGATTTTCGTCGCGAATTCCTATTGAGTCTCCAAACCCTAATCATGTAGGAAATGATAACATTACGAGGAGGAGATTATCGGTCAAAAATCCCGCACATGGATCACACGGCGTACGATTTGAAGCATAACATGAAGAGGTATTCAATATTGGTTGCGATGCAATCCAATAAGGACGCGGTGTTTTCTGAAATAAACGAATTAATATCATAGGCTCACATAACATTCCCTCCACTCTTGGAAGAGGTCTTCCACCGGGAAAGAAATCTTTAACGGTTTTAGGCACACGATGAACTCTACAGTGGTGGGTATTTTGGTGTTTGCTTCTTACCCTGAGCTGTTTGTTCCACCGTCCGTTGGATTGAGTCAGATGTATTTTCCTCTTTTTCTTGTGTTTCCCCACAACGCGGACGTACATGACCTGTTTGTGACCTCAAGACATGACCATTTAACTCTAGGTCAGCATGGGTACCAGCACTTGTGACAACGACTGCAGGCTACCATTACCGTTCTTGGGGAAGTCGTGTATTCACGGGATCCTCCGGTTGGAAAACGATACAGTGATCCCAGTCCGACATAGCTGCCTCGTTTTGTTTCGCGTATATTTGCGCCAGACAAGTGGGAAATAACTTGCGCAGTCTAGTACGAAGTGTTCTACAGAACAGCAGTTCTGGGGGAGTTACTCGTGGCTTCTGTAGGCTATACTGTAAACAAAATGAAACTCACATGATCGAGTTTGTATGGTTCCCGATAACTGGTTTAGCAGGCCTATTTTTACGGTCTGCACCGCCCTTTCGGCTAATCCATTTGACGCAGCATGGTATGGAGCTGTAGGCAAGGGTTGATTATTGTTGCTGTGCATAAATCTCTTTAACACTTTGCTGGTAAAATGGGACGCATTATCTGTGCAAACAGTTTCAGGTGTCCGGAAAACTGCAATAGATGATCGCGTCTATAAATTAGTGTTTCGGCCGTGGGCTGAGACACTGGATAAACATCGGTCCATTTCGAATAGGCATCGACTATCAACCGGAAATATGTTCCCTTCTAATGACCAAGATAGTCTACATAGTTAAACTGCCATGGCTTTCCAGACCAACACTAAGTGTGTAATGTATTTGGTGGTTTATTTGGTTGATATTATTAGCCTAGTTCACGTGCTTTCAGGTTGATTTCAATTTCAAAATCTAAGTCGAGCCACCAGCAATAGCCGCGTGCAAGAGCTTTCATTCGGACAACACCTGCAGGTCCATTTTGAAGATCATCTAGGACGAAGGAGCGCACCTTCGACGGTGGGACTAAACGTGCTCCCCAAAATAAGCAACCGACCTGTATATTCATTTTTGCGAAGCCCAAATGGTTTCAAATCAGCTGAGATTCTACTAGGACAGCCCAGTTTCATGAAACTTATCACGGAGGCTGGTTTGTGATCCCGGTCGATCCAGCGACGTATGGCGTCACTTGTCAAAGAGGTAGTGTCGAGATACTGCATCAAATGAACTAACTCCACCGGGTCCTCTACTGGCCCACTGGGGACACCTGCGGTAATCGACTCACAGCATCCGTCGCACGATTGTTAGGGTTTGGTATGTAAGATATTTGCATTAATCCGCGCTCAAGATTAGTGTCCATTGTTGCATTCTAGGTGGAAACATGTAACCGATTCCCTTGGATTCACTCAATACGGAAAACAACGGTTTATGACCCGTTTGGATCTCAAACTAACTGTCCCAAATATACTGGTGAGGTTTCATGACACAAAAGTGGAACTTCTCCATCCAGTTGAGAATAAGTTTTACAGCAGATTATTAGGCGCGCGAAGCTAAAGCAAGCGGATGAATTGCACCATTTGGCAGTTTATGACACAAAACCGCTCCATCTCCGTATGGAGAAGCAAAGGTTATTCTCTAGCATAGTGCATTATAAGTAGCGCTGATGTTAGACAGTTATTAACACATATGAAAGCGGGTTGCTGCTTATCATTCCACAACCACGGAGTGTTTTTATGTTGCATTACATTCCAAGGAGCTGAAATATTCGATACCCTCGGTAAGAAACGAGTATAATGTGATAATATTCCCAGGAAAGATCGGAATTTGTTACTATTCTTAGGCTTCGGTGCCCGTATAATTGGAGATACTTTATCTTGCAAGGTATGCAGACTTATCTCTTCAAGTTTCTAACCGAAATAACAATCAGCTTCGCGTAAAACTCACCTTTCGAATTCTTTAGTCTCTATCCACTTGACTGCAAATGTTTAAGCATCATCCGAATTGTCTAAATGTTCAGGTTATCATCCAAATAAGCACAATTTAAGGATGTAGCCTTCAGTAATTCATCCACAATCGGCTGGAAGTTGCCGGAGGCGGAATTTATTCTGAAAGGGAGACGGGTTTACTGAAATAGCCTTGTTGTATACGAAAAGGTCACCCTCGGAAACGGACTGCTGTAATCCGAACAATAATTGGGTGAGTACATTAAGGTTTCGCAAGGAGAAGGATGAACCAATAAGGAAGTAGAGAATTAGACGCTTAGTGTGTGTGTGTGTGTGTGTCTGGGTTGTGTGCAGTGTCTGTCTAGACTAGCCGTCCAGACAGCTGACAGAATACACAACATCACCTCTCCGCTTAATCGTATGACGCGTCAAAACCATATCGATACGGTCGTCTTTGTCTCGTCTCGTCCTGCGGAGCTGCGTGCTTTGCTGGACCTCGTCAGTGAAGTTGGTGGTATTTGCCCCGTTCTTCTGATACTTGTGAATATTCGCCGGGCGTTGACTGTGCGGCCATCCTCCAGCCGGTAAGTGCCTGCCCACATGCATGCATTATATCTATCGGATCTGATAACGTGGGTTGTCCTTTTGATGCAGCGTTTACCTTCACGCGCACGAATGTTCCGGGCTGGAGCGGCGTAGTATGCTTCTGGTAAGTGGTCTGATATCGATGGCGACCATCTAACTCGTCGGAATTATTGGTTGCAGGAATAGGAAGTGCGGCATTCAACTTTGTCCGAAGGACACTCCCCAAGCATGAGTTCGGCTGGCGTTTTGTCTGTAGCTCGGTAGTGTGCGGTTCGGTAAGAAAATAGTGCTTGTAGAACTGCATCCTCCCAACCTGTACCAGATTAAGCGAATAGCTTGGATACTCTCTTTCAAGGATCGATTGAACCGCTCTACCATACCGTTTGCCGCTGGATTATACGGCGTTGTACGTGAGTGTCGGATAGCGTGAAGTTGAGGGAACGAATGTAACTCGTGGCGTGTAAACTGCGGCCCGTTGTCCGTCCATAGTGAGAAACGCGGTCAGCTGTCTTGACTCCTTAATTCGAGGCATGTGAAAAGGAAGAACCCTCTAAATCCAAGTTTGAAAAATATCGGGCGCCAGCTAGTTTAACTATTATTTCATCCGCGGTTGGAAGCACAAACTTTTCTACCACGATTTGCCGCCTTAGGGCCTGCAGCACATTGCATATTCTTACTGTAACGTCCCTCTTGAGGATTGTAACCATAGGGTGACCCATTCAGAACAGTTAATGGGTTCAATGAGATCATCCTGCAATGCATTGCCGTAATGCTGACAAAACAGCCTCTCTTCTAGCCAAAGGAATTGGACGTGGATTAGCAATAGCTACCGGTTTAGCATCCTGCTTCAGACATATGCGGTGAACGGAGGAGGGAGCGCGCCCTATTGTTTGTTCAAATAATTTCGGGTACCGTATCTGTAGGTCTGATAGGTTAATTGCCATGATACGCATACGAGCTGGGGACGGCGTGACTCCCAGTGCAACCATAGCGTTGCGTCCAAGTAAGGGACGGTTATTTCCGCGGGTAACGTACACAGCAACTGATGAGTTCACGGCCCAAATTTACAACACAAGCACCACAAATCCTCAACTTTCTACCGGGGGCTTTGTATAACTGTCAAATCGATAGGCTGAAGGATGTATAGGCATGTCATGTAGGTGAATGTCATAAAAACTACTCGGTACTATAGTGATAGGAGAGGCTGAATCAAGTTCCATGTCAACATGTGTTATTCTATCGTGTGCAAAAACTGTAACAGTACGAATGTCAGGCATAGGTAGTTTAGGCTCTGGACAAGTGGAACGATAGTTAGAACAGTACTTGTGTTATCAGTGGAAAATACATTTTCAGAGGACTGTAACTGTTGATTAGAAACGGAATCTGTAGGATTCAACTGAGAAATGCGTGCTGAACGACAACAACGAGCAAAATGTCCACGCTTACCGCACTTTTACAATCCATTTCTAAGGCAGGGCACTTGGTAAAATTGGCTTTATGCTGTAGGCTGCCGCAGCGGAAGCATTTCTGTGGGGATTGGAATTCGGTTGGCGAGCGATGGATCTTGGAAACCTCCTGTATGTCTGCGTGGGTGGCGAAACATCGCAACTGTTCGGCCGTACATGTTTTGAGGCGAGCTAATTCCACAGCCTTATCCCAAGTCAATTTGGAAGCGTCTTCGGAAAGTAGGCATTCCCGAATTCGCTTGTTGGTGATACCACTAATCAACTGCTGCACCAGCATTACGCCCTCGATTCTATTTTTCGGTATGGTTGAATACTCGCAGGGTCGTACACCGCGAATCAGGCGATCAACGAAACCGTCTAGAGTTTCCGATGGTTCCTGTGTAAGTCGGCCGAATTTGAGGCGAGCCATGAAGAGATTTGTACGCTGTCCCCATGACTTGTCCAGCACCTCTAGCGCTTTCGTCAAGGTATCTTGTGACTGCAGCTCCAAAGCATCAAATTGACGTTGTCCCTCATCACCGAGTAGGTGTCTGAGTAGCTTCAGTTTCTGGCTTTCAGTGTAGTTAGCAGCCGCAGGTAGTAGGTCAAGATAGTTTATAAACGAGGTTTTCCACTGGGCCCATGCACTTTCAGTAGGACGTACAGTCGGATCAGACCAGTAAACTGTAGGAGGATGTAATTCCATGGCGTAGGTTCGTAAGGCGCGACGCCAGAGTTGTATACGAAAAGGTCACCCTCGGAAACGGACTGCTGTAATCTGAACAATGTCTAACTGGGTGAGTACATTAAGATTTCTCAAGGAGAAGGATGAACCAATAAGGAAGTAGAAAATTAGACGCTTAGTGTGTGTGTGTGTGCGTGTGTGTCTGGGTTGTGTGCACGTGTCTGTCTAGACTAGCCGTCCAGACAGCTGACAGAATACACAACAAGCCTAAGCTGTTTAATTGTGATAGTTAATTCATGTGAGTCTTCATCAGGTTTAACTTGAGGATGTGCATGACTAAAATCAAGCTCAGAACATTTTTGATCACCCGATAACGCAGCGTCCAACTCTGCGATATTTGGCAACGGATATCTTTCCAGTTTGAAAACTTGATTGACGAATTACTTCTAGTCTCCATAGATAAGAAAGGTACTACCAGTTTTGAGTTCAGGAGCAATTGGGTTATCGCCTAATTAGGCTTTCGGATTGTAGCCGTTTTAGTTTTACTTCAAGTTTGGGGTGCGTAGTGTACGGTAAATTTAGTGCATTGTAAAGGTTGATATTGGTGTTCTCCCATAAATTGTTGGAGGCTTTGAAATACTTCAGCTTCCTCAAATTATTTTCTAATAAAGAGAAAAATTGCGCTAACCGGTCGTTTAAATTGATGTCATTGATCACGACCTCAATAATCTACATCATTTCTGAGTAGTGTCGGATTCAATTTCTGCCAAAACGTCTTGGTATTGTCCCGGATGCCAAATTCAAAGCGAGAGTTGGTTCCTGCTCGCCTAGCTTGACTTTAACCATGCAAATTCCTAAGATTCTTTTGGGAGCTCCAGTGAAGCTTTGCAAGTTAGAATCACAAGGTTGTGAAGGTGGCAGACTACTGCTCAAATTATTGTTTATCCTGGTAAATGCAGCCCGTAACTAATTCAAGTTCAAATGGGACTGGAACGATAGGATTACCCGACCAGTGTTTCTTCTTCAGTGTGTCGTTGAACCAGGAGTTGACAGATTTTGAAATACTGACGAACCTAAAACAAAGACCGCATCACACTCAGTCCAACCAATGAATGCCCACCTATCATGCCCCAGCAGTCCGTTCTAGGCCGGTTACGTGAAGTAAGCAAGGGAAACGTAAATTCAGAAGGGAAGAATAGAAAGTGGCAAGTATTAAGACAGTAGGTTCCCTAACCCCGTGATCTGGAAGCGAATTCCTACGATGTACAACTCGGCGCGACAGTCGATTTTCCGTCCTAATCCTATCAGACCGTGGTTTATGCAGTTTCAGTGGGTGACCGCGGAGATTAGGTAACTTAGCTGGGCTACATAGCCCTGACAAGTCCGGGACGATCTTACTCGTCAAAATGCGATAAGCGAAAATCAAGTCCCTCCTTATCCTTCGGTAGTGCATGGATTGCATCCCCAAACTAACCAGGATACGTCTGTCCCCAGAGACCATACACTAACCGAGTGCCCACTCGCAACACCCTCTCCAAGTTCATTTTTTCTCGTATAAGACTTGGTGGACAAGCCTGGGTACAATATTCCAGATGAGGTCGAACAAATGTCGAGAATAGCTTTACAAACAAATTGGTCATTTGGACTCTGAAAGAGTGGCGCAAAAACCACATCATCCGAAATTTCCGATAAGCAGCTTTTTCCAACTCTCGCCAGAATGAAGTGCTGAGTGACTACAGGGGTTTCACTACCGTCCATCACATGTCGGGTTGTGGGACTAACGGCTCCGATTCGAAGACCAGAACACTTGGCCGTATTTGTGGGTATCAAGCATAAGGTAGACCATTCCCAGAGCCTATCCAAGGCACCCTGAATTGCCTCCGGACGCCCCGAGATATCCACAATATTCCGGAGCTTAAGGTCCTCAGCAAACATTAATGATGCTACTCCTAGCTCCCGGCAACTCATTTACGTAGATCGTGAACAACGATGACCCCAATACCGAGCCCTGTGGCATGCCTCTAAGAACAGCTTGCCTAAAGGAAAGTCTGCGCACCACCAGTACGCACTGTTTCCTTCCCTCAAAAAAGCAGTCACCCATTTAAGGACGCTACGAGATATTCCGTAAGACCTCAAGTTTAGAGAAAGTCTAAGATAAGGAACAGTAACAAAAGCCTTCGAAAAGTTCACGAATAGCACGTCTACAGCGTGGCCACTGTCTACCGCTTCGGCCCAGCTTTCACGAGCTACAGGTAGAGAAGTCTGACATGAAAATCGCTTGCGGAATCCATGTTGCGCAATTGATGTCATCTACTTAGAATTTTCCAAAGCATTCGACTGCATAGCTCACCGCATCGTTCTCTAAATGCTGCAAGTAAACGAGCTGGGAACCCAGTCCGTAGATGGATCAGCAACTTTCTGTTACAGCGGCGACTTCAGGCTCGAGTTCGATGTTCAGGTTCTGATCCAATTGGTGTGAACTGTGGTGTTCCACAATGGTCGCTTTATAGGCCGCGGTTATTCTTGCTGTTGATTAACGACCTTGCGAGTGTCTTGAAGTCATATTTCCTCCTTTTTGCCGAAGACATCAAAATACCGCGGGCACTCGACGGTCAGGAAGATCATGATATGTTGCAGCGAGACTTAGACTGTGCTTTTGAATGGTCATAGTTAAATTTACTTCCGTTTAACGGCAACCGAACTCACTCTGTATGATCTACAGCAACGAGCAAGTGACCTTTCTTGGAGCACTTCATGCCCGTCCGACCTCACGCTGGACAACTCTCCTTCTTCTTTTGGTGCCTGCGGCCGCAAAACTGGCAATCAGTTACCTGTTCATCGGGTGATCTCGGGATACGTCCCTCGGTTCCAGATACTGCGAACAACTCCGTATTCTTTTCGGCGCACAGATGTTCGACTTGCTGATCTGTTCTGGCCTCAATGAGGCAGATGTCGACACACTGTTCCAGTGACAAGTTCCTTTGTCGCAGAAACCGGCGTGTGCGTTCATCGTTCCTTATCCCAATAACGATGCGATCCCGTATTAGTGACTCCTTCATGCATTCACAGAAATTGCAAGTTCGTGCCAGGAGCTTCAGTTCTCTGATGTACCTCTCGAACGACTCCCCCGGTAAACGATCGCGTCCAAAAAACAGATATCGTTGGTAGGTCTCGTTCACACGCGCTTCGCAGAACTCGCCAAATGTTCGCATCACTTCGGATAGATCCGTCTTCTGATCACCAAACTTCGGTGTTTCAAGAACCCTCCTTGCATCGTCACCAATAGCATGCCAAACATTGCGAGTTGGTAGTTCATCGACTGGGCGTCCAGCTGAGTCAGTGTTGCGAAATCCGCCCACTTGCTCTTCCAAATCCGCTGACTGTATGGTAGAGAACTCTCAGTCATCTGCAAAGGGGATGGAAACGGAATCTCTGGCTGGCCTCCAACTGCAAGCTGCATCTTGAGCATCAGTTTCTTCTTCTCCTCTGTCACCATGTTAAGTGACACGAACACGATCAAAAAGTCACGATGGCGGCGGACGGAAAACAGGCGTTTATTCAGTACAGTGTAGCCTATTTAAAGGAAATAAACACTGTTACTCTTCGAGCCTTCTCAGTGGGTCTCCTGTATTTCGGCTCACCTCATTGGTTGCGTTCCCCTTTTATTTCATTGGGTATGTTATTCCTCTTCGGTCGCTGTCTTCCTGTCTCGCGCAATGATCACGTCTTTCGTGCTTGGCATCTGATTGGCCCTATTTCTTTGGACCACTCCTATTTGGCTTTGCACTCTGAAACTTGCCGTTAATAGCGATTCTCGATTTGCCAGTGCGCCCTCTATGTTCTATTGTCCAATCCGGTTTGTCGGTTTCTGGATACGTCTGCCACTCGTGATTCGTTGTCCAGCCATCCCTGTGCCTCCCGGTGGGTTCACGCGTTCTCTCGATCGAACTGATCCGCTGACTCCGGTAACCTGCGCTTAGGTGGTAAGGTCGAGCATACTGGACTGGTTTCCTAAACCCCGTTACACCGTGCATGTCCGCCTCGAGTCCAACTACGCAGATAAGTTTGGAGACGATATGCTGAACGCCGCCTCACAAGAGCAAGACCTTAAAGTGGTAACTCAAGACGACCTCTGCTGCTCGGCGCAGTCCTTGAAAACGTACAAAACCACGAACTAACATGTCACGGAAGGCGTTCAGGAGCTTCGATCCTTCTGTCTTCCCCCAAATGCTCAGGGCATATGTGAGGCCTTATGTAGAGTATGCGATCTAGTCTTAGCAACCCTGATTAAAAAGACACCTGATTGCACTGGTGACTGCACAGCGACGGGAAAGGAAATTGTGAAGGGTTTTTCCCACCTGAAATACTAAATGCGACTGCAATCCCTGTATATCGAAGCCCTGTACATCGGAGCCCTGTACATCGAAGCTAACGCCGTCTACGGGATGACCTCATGCTGGCATTCCAGATTATGAACATGTTTGATCACGCTTGTTTGATCACGCCACCTCCTCATGCGTAGCTGCAACACAAAATTGATGGGTCATGAATGACAAGTTACCACCCAATACAATCGGCTTGAGTGTAGTCGGAATTCTTTTTTCCTTCGAGTTTGTCAATCGTGGAAAGCTCTTCCGAGTTTTGTCACTTCAGGGCCCACGCTACCCAATTTAAAAAAGACTCGACGACGCTTTGCATCGTCTACATTACTTGATCTGATTTTTATTCATTGAGCGACGACAAGAGGCAGACAAACATTGTGTTTACCAACCACACGAAATCGGCTTAGACTGATATAATTATGTGTTAACCTGGATAATACGGTAAGTCCACAGATGCGTATTTTCGCTGTTGTGCAACTTTTGTTTGTACTAAAGTTATTTCCACAATCATCCCATGGGAGTGGTCAAGCCTTGGCGTTTTTATCATTACCATACCATTATTCCATTGTTCCAAGATACACGCCAACGGCTTCATATCCCGACAGACAACTTCCAACCGCTGAACCAAGCACTAATCGAAGAGCTCAATGGCTGTGACCAAAACAATGGCCTCTAAGCACTATGTGCCGGATACCATTGCCAAGTCAGGTTGTCTCTTCCTCCTGAATCCAAACAAGGTCGAAACGCGATAAGAAGAGTAGCGAAGGGAGAGAGCAAAAACCGAAACCCTCCACTGCGGGTCCGGTCCAAGAGCTAACCATTGACTCCTTATTAAATATGAACTTATTGTTCCATTCGTACATCAACGCAGTACCCGACACATATGCAAAACCGACATGTCTCTGAACCCCCGAATAAAGAAACCCGTGCCACTTGGATTTAAGTAAGATTGATCAGTCTCCTGCCTCCCTCTAAACTCCGTAATCGCGAATATTGTCAGCATCATCGATGAGTCTGCACCTACTGGTCAAGCGTCAGTGGATAGAGTTTGGATCAGGGTTCACAAATGTGTTGCTCTGCCCTAATCCCAGCTTCCACTGGTGTGCTGAAGCAATCAGAATCAGTCGGATTGGGCAAGCCAAGTCAGCCTAAGGCAGCCCTGGATGTAGGAATGAACTTCCACCATTAATTTTACGTCTTAAGCTTGCTTGATCCCATTTACATCGAGGCATATAATTGCATATACCTCATGATCAATAGTACAAAGGCTGGCTAGCCGAACAACCTCCTCGTGCTGTCAGCCGGGTGGTTCGGGTTTAACCCGTTGCAGCAAATAGTTCGGCGGCAGTGTTCCAGGACGTGGTGGTTTTCGCCTGGCAAGCGTTCTCCCTATAAAAAGCCACAAATGTCTGCTTAACAACACTGTGACGTGGCGGTCGGGACTCGCCACAAAATAAAGTCACTGCCCCGTGGATATCCGGATAATTCTATCCAACCCACGGACACCAATCTCCTACTCGCATATTGATGACGATATCAAACATTGAAGACTGGAGCAGCACAACTACAAGCACAAAATACACAGCTACATACACATACACACATGGCTGGCGGCATCCGGTTTCGGATTTGCCTGTCACTGTGGCAAGCCACAGGACGCCTGCGCCTACAGAGGGACCATGGATGGCTTGCGCTGCACCACCCACAGCTCCAACCACATACCCCATATCCAGTGTAAACCCGCAAGGAATAAGACCGGGAGGGAGGCGGATGGGAACCACGTTTCATCAACGGAGCCGGCCCACACTCCTTCACAGGCAAACACAAGCACGCTGTATTTGGGGAATCAAGCGCACACAAGGCGGTGGCTGGACCGTAGTCCGCTCCACACTGAGTGCATGGAACCGCTCTTTGAGCCTAGCACGGCCACAAGAACCGTGCACCCCGTCCCCTCCAGCAACGACCAACTGTCTCCTGGAGCCAGTATGAACGATGTAGTGGGTAATAGACAGTAGGCACCTTGTCAACATACACATCAAGCGCAACCATACCAGGGCATATCAAACAACAGCCATTCACTTTAACGACAAGCTGAAATAAAATAAATCCAATAATGCATACAGATACGGTGGCATAACTCTTCGCTAAATTACCATATGAAGTAAGTTGGTTAGCAACAAATCCGTGATAAGTAAGAAATGTCCACAAGTTACTTAAAATGCTACAAACGCAACAAAATTACCGAAGATAAGCGCAATTAGTGTAAGCAACGTGGCCAGTTAATAGAACATTATTCAGGGAGGCAGAACAAACTAAATAAAGCGGAATGAAATTTATCCATACATACATACCCCCTACACAATCACAAACTGCTATGGCAAACATATCGGATATTTGCACATTCTTGATCATGCATTGCTATGTCAAAGTGATCGTGCCTGTAAAGGCGTGCCTCAACTTGTTGAGAATAAAGGAATTATTTATTTATTTATTTATTTAATAAGAAATGGATGCATATACCAGCTTTCGTATATGTACCGCTATGTGCCATTGTATGAATATCGTCCAATCACAGACAGTCACAAGAATTACGGTAGAATTCATGTGCAAGCAAGTAGGTTACTTACTGGCATGAATAGGAAAAACCCAGATGCTAGAAAGCACCAACTCTATTTTGTAAATTATTCCGCCAATTCGATTTACCTCGGACAGGAAGCAACTTAAACCTGAAAGCCCCGAAGATCGATTCAGACAATCCATGGTGTTTCTTCGCACTTTGGTGTCCCATTCCGGTGTTACGGATTTCACAAGTATCCAAAAGGAAGCATTGGCGCACGAACGAGCACAACTGTTCCACTGGATTTATACACATATTATCTTGTGTAAAATCCTATGCTTCATGGTCATTGACAATTGACTTCGACTTGAGGATGATATTGTGGAGACACCAGTTGATCTCAGTAGCACTTGATTGTATGTAGAAACTTCTACCCAAGTATAATGGCGTAGAGCCGTGTTCATTTACCAGACCCATGGGAAGTCAACATTTTCCTTACTTTTCTCGTGGCTCGTCTAGATTCAGTGCCTTTCTGTTCTTCAAGGGCTGGTGACCACGGTACTTAACTGTGAGGCAAAGACCCAACTCATGTAGAGACAGTGCGTTGGCGTGACTGATGTGACCGTAGAAGCAGCGTTACTAGGATGTAATGAGGCAGTATACACCGAGCGGCCGATTTCTTTAATGTAATAATAAGTAAATTGTGCTTCTGACTGTCAAATCCACTAGTGTTTGTAAAAGAATGCCAACAAATTCTACCGTTTCTTGCCGATACCCGTCACACCCGAGTGAGCGAATTGAATGCCTTCTTACTGACTTATACTACCTATCAGTGTGAGTCCTATAGAACCCCATGTGGGTCGAAACATTATCCATGTGATATAATGTGACAAGCGTCGCCAAACCTCGTAAAGTTCTGATGCTGTTAGCCATATACATTTGCACATCGTCCCGTGTGATTAAACGTCTTCCTACAAAAAGGTCGGATTTCTGTTGGGATATGGTGACATTCATTTGCTATCGGGTTTTAAA
>CALYDF020006787.1:0-13017 GCA_944474145.2 Dicrocoelium dendriticum
GGTCAGGTCTGGTTAAGACGAACGGACCACAGAGACTTTCGCCTAACGTGCGTCCAGTTTCTTCTGCCGGTAAACGAAGCGGCCCCTGGCACTTCGACGTTGGTTTGACTCCTTGCTGCTGCAAAGGAATGAAGCAAGTACAAGCGCAATATTTGCATTTTCATGTGTCAGCACCAAAATGCAATACATTTTCCAGCACAACTACAATATCTCTGGAAAAGGGATAGACCAATAATCATCTAAGCCCCTTTTGAAGGCTTCTACGGGCTCACTCTCCACTAACTCTGAGGGAAGTTTATTCCGGAAGTTAACTACTTGGTTCGTAAAAACTTTGCCCTGATTTCCAAACGAGCTCAATGTTGTCTGAGCTTCACGCGATGCTCCAGCTGATGATCTGACCCATCCAACTCAAACAGATATTTGGGACTAATACAAATGCGTCCCCTAATGAGGTTAAAAGTAGATAACCTATCCCCTCTCTACCTACACCGTTCCAAGGAAAACGAGCCTTAGCTCCTTAGACGATCTTCGTACGACTGCTTCGTTGAACTTCGATCATCATGGTCGCAAGTTTCTGAATCTTTTCTATACAAAGGTCGTCACTCCGGAGGTGCGGTGCCCAGGCTTGCACAAAACACCCCAGATGTGACCTAACCAACGCTTTATATAACGGCAAGAATACTTTGCTTTATTGTTACTCAGCGCCCTCCTAAGGCTAGGCAGCTTGGCTGGACTAAATAGCCAGGACATGTCTGGACCGACCTTGCCCGTTAAAATACGGTAAGTGAGGATCAAGCCTAGTCTAATGCTGCGATAGTGCATTGAGTACTTACGCAAGCTAGGCAAAGTTTCGGGATACGTTTGCCCTCGTAATCCCCACACTAACCTTTTACCCACTCGCAAAACCCACTCCAGTTCCATTTTGTCCCTTGTAAGACAAGGTGGACAAGCCTGGATACCGTACTTTAATTGGAGTCGCACTAAAGCTGAAAAAAGCTTCACAAAAATATTGGTCGTTAGGACGCCGAAGCAGAAGCGAACATACTACATTGTACAGAACCTTCTACAAGCAGTTTTCCTCCATTTGTCCCCAGAGTGAAGCAATGCGGTATGGGTGATACATAGACCAACATGCTGAATGTCAACAAGGAGTTCACTTCCCCCAACTACGTAGCGAGCGAAAGGACTAGCACTCCCAAGGCGGAGGACAGAACATTTAAATAAATAAAATAAATAAAATGTTTATTCTCGACTAAGCGAGGCACGTCTGCACAGACATGATCATGTTAAGAGTACAAACTGTGATCAGTCAATGTACAATGGATCAATGAGATTGTCGCATAGGTTGATATATAAATGTATGTAAGTGTGTATGTGGGCGTGTTTAGCCGTGTTTATGGAGTTCGTAAATGTATTCCAGTCTTTTTGATCGTGCTTGAACGTGTGGCCAGTGTTAAATGGGTGCTTGATGGCTGTGGACTTGAAGCGGTCGTCCGGATAAGCAATGGGTGACTTTAGTTGGTGGCGAGTCACAACCGCCACGTCACAGTGTTGTTAAGCGGACATTTGTGGCTTTTTATAGGGAGAACGCTTGCCAGGCGGAAACCCACCACGTCCTGGAACACTGCCGCCGAACTATTTGCTGGAAGGGGTAAACCCAATCCACCCAGCTGGCACCACGAGGAGGTTGTTCGGCCAGCCAGCCAGGTTGTTCGTTTGATTTAGCAGCAGCATCCATAAGGCTGACCAATCCCAGAGCCTATCCAACGCACTCTGAAGTGCCTCAGAGCCACCAGGGATATCCACCATATTCCAGAGCTCTAGGCCATCAGCAAACAATAGCAACGGTACCACAAGTACCTGGGGTAGGTCCTGGACATGAATTGCAATAAGCGACAGCCCTAGAACCGAGCCCTGTGGAACGCCACTAAGAACACACACACTGTTCCCTCTCCACTAGGAAAGTAGAAACCCATTTAATGGCGGCTCCAGATATCCCATACGATCTCGACTTCACTGAGGGTCGTTGACGGGGACATTATCATAGGCTTCCGAGAAGTCAACGAAAAGCAAGTCGATGGCATGACATTTGTCTACTGCCTCGGCCCAGCTTTCACGAGCTACACGTAAATTTGTCAGACATGAATATTGCTTCAAGGAAACAGTGCTTCGCCGCACGAAGAAGCTTAAACTTAAGCAACTGATTCTCCATCGAATCCCCGACCAAGATTTCAAACAACTTAACTACTACGCATGTTATGCTGACAGACCGGTACTACGCAGGCAGAGCTCTGCTCCCCTTAAAAATCGGCCGGTTGATTGCCTTCTTCCATTCCGAAGAGAAGGCACAAATGTCGAGGGACATTGCAAACATGCATGTCAGTGAGCTACTTAGCTCGGCAGTCAATTCATGCAGCAGCTTCGGCTGAATTGAAGCAGGGCCAGCAGGTTTGGAAGTATGTAGCCCTTGCAATAGCCCTAAGCCTTGTATCTCCAATATGCCGCTTTTAGTTATGCAAGAAAAATCCAGGACTTTTGTGACCAGCTCAGCTTGAGGTAGAGACATCATGAGCAAAGACATCAGTATACTGTTCGCTAAGCATACAAGCAGTATCATAGTCGGTATACCCATTGTTCCCGTCCGCTCGTAGTAAAGCCGGTATAAACGAGGTTGTACCGCTGCGTCTCTTTACGTAAGTAAACAACTTATTTGGATATGTTGCGACTGCGTTGACCGTATCCTCCTCGCACTGAAGACAAAGAACTCTAAGCTGATATTTGCATTTATTATCTGTTTGATAGCTTTCGTAGGTGCTGGTTGCTGCAGCCGCTTGGTAAGCTCGCCACCAATTAGAGCGCTTCCTGAGCGCGTATGTACCTGTATGATCTATCCAGGGAGGCTGCGCCGGTGTCAACCGTCCCTTAGTGAGTGGGACGTAAGGATCAGAGATCTCGGTGAGGTATGCCTTAAATTTCTCTCGGGCTGTCTCAACGGTGTCAGCCACGGTGATCGCACAACGCAAAGCTGAAGCTTTGTTGCGCAACCTTAAGGAAGCGAGCCTTGAGGGAGTCTTCCTGTCGCCTACCTAAGCGGGAAAGCCGAGGTAATGTTGGTTTTCTGTTCGTCTTTCTAGGAACACTTGGTCGTCTAAAGTCCTTCAGGCTGGGGCACATTTGGTCTATTTAGGCGCATTCATGATGATGCTACATAGTTCACGGGTGGGTGTTAGGGTAGGTCTAGTGCATTGCGGTTGGGAAGGATTTGCGCTGTATCTGACCAGCGCTTCCAAATGGTTAACCCTGTCAAGGACAGATTTGAACTAGAACTGAAGTGAGGAAGGTTTGGATTTAGACTTGCCATTGGTCTTAGCGTTATACATAGCTGGGATATGTACACCAGAGGAGGTAATACTTTCCTTTACAACTGATGCGTATATCTTTGTCCTGGGCTGACTTTGCTGGACGTATTCCAATGGCTCGGAGGAAGTATCCGACGGTCCGCTACTTCGTTTACTTGTGGGGATGGTTGGTGCAGAGGCAGACGGGGAGAATAAGGAGTAATCAGGGGACCTGGGTGTTGGGTGCTTTGGGTTTCGTTGGAATGGGTTGCAGACTGAACGAGGATAGCCCATTCACAAGCCGGCTGTTGTTTAACGAAGTACCGCAGATATCACAAAAGAAAACGATGGCTGGAGAAGTCATCCGCTTTAGTGCTTCATGCTGATCAGGACCGACGCTACAACAAGCGATATGCATCCACCCGTCACATGCAGAACACTGTAGGCGTTTGAACGATAAGTAACACCCCTAAGGCAAAGCACTCCTTTGGACTCCTTTGTGGCCAAACTACGTAGCGAGTGGTCCTCCAGAAAACAATCAAGATTCGCTTTCCTCACTAACAGGACTTCAGTGGACCGGAATGCGAATAACAGGGTGCAAAATGGGTCTGCACTATGCATCGCTGGAAAACACTGCGGTTCAACTGAAGCTACGGCAGTGCTCCATTACGTGTTGGGGTTTTCGCCAGGCAAGCCTTCTCCCTATAAAAAGCCACAAAATTCCGCTTGACATCACTACAACGGCTCGGATGTGCCGCCACTGAGTAAAGTCACAGCTGAACGTCTCTCATTGACGCCGTCGTAGACTTCTACTAAGAACCTGTGCAAGTGATTTTACTATGAAGAATGCTTTGATGGGGCACAGACTATTCCGATTTTATACTGGAGTTTGGTTGCATCGAAAGCTTGCTTTATCTCCTGTGCTCATGGACTACCACATGGCGAAATCACGCTCAACTTGTATATTCACATAACAGTTTGCCTGACTTTTCCGCGCCCCAGCGCCATCATGTTCCTTGGTGGGACTATTACCGGACAACATGCTCACTCGTATGAACTACAACGTTTCGTTTATACCTTTTATTAAAAGGAAATGTTTTACTATTCCAAAGCAGTTATGCTTGTATGCATAGTTGAGCGCGCCTTCACAGGTGTGCTTAGTTCTTATCGCGATATAGCATGTATTCATTTAGTTATTTATACTTGTGGTACAGGAGAGAATGCCGGATAAGACCATTATAGTAATAGATGTGAGAAGTCAAGGAAATGGCTGTAAAAGTTGTATCAAACTAAAAAGTATGGAACTGCAACCCAATAATGTCGAGTCGATGTTCAAACACATTCCCCGTTGTTGCTCATACTACTACATATTAACTCTTATCGGAATACCACTGGATAACAGCATTACTGTGCGCGACTTCGGTGTGCACTACTCAAGCTCACTGAATTTTGCGGAACAAGCGAGCAATAGCTCTGCAAAAGCCAGGTTTATCGTTGGCTACATTCTAGTCAATGAGCCTTTCAGAGCCGCGACTCCTCATCTACAAGTTGTGTGCCCGACCTTTCGTAGAGTACTGCCCGTTGGTGATTACTATTTCGCGCAAAAGTGGGTTTGGTCATCGAGGAAGTCCAGCGTTCGTTTACTAAGCGTCTTCTAGGACCAGCTACGCTCAGTTATCAAAGCCGCTGCAAGCAGCTTATTCTGAAACCACTATGACTGCGGAGACTTAAAACCAACCTAGTTTTTCTCTATAAACTAAGCAAAACATCGGACTCAAGTGTTAAAAGGTACTTTCAACCGCTGGGCGACACACGTTATTCTTTGCGCAGAAAGCCCCATTCATACTCATTACCCAAAACCCGTTGCTCTATACGCTTTAACTTCTTCCTCTATGGATATGCGCATGTGTGGAAAAAGTTATCTAAAGCCATCAGAGCACATGATAATATCCTGCAATTCTCCACCGCCATAAATAGACAAACAAGTGCCCCAAGGTAGCAGACATCTTGGGCACCTGCATCCCTGAAGGCGACCTGTGGGAGAACGGTCCCGAGCACATATAGAACTCCACACAAATCCTTAATTGTGCGATAGAATCCCAATGCGCCAAGAGCCTTGTTAGCCTATATACCTAGCACCAAAAGGCTCCTTTCAAACCGACCCTGTCCTCTCTTTATCACGCTCTTCGCTTGTAATTCCTCTCCTGTCGAACTGCCGTTTATCAGTGCCTTGCCCTGACCTAGTCTCATTTGACTGGCCTGCTTCACTTTGGCTTACTCCAGACTACCGAAATATAAACGGTCACGACTCTGTAGACTTCAGGCTATGCCCCATCTTCCCGAGACCCTGCTGGTCTTGTTCACCCTACTTTTTAACATAGCCACCTCCATCTCTAACCTGTCCATTTCTGCTGACCCTCACTTAATAATGTGATGTTACCGGTCATTGTTCAGAAGGCTGAACACTCTGTTCTCCTCACTCGTTGCCTTTCACCACCTAATCAGTAACCCAGCGTTATGTGCTGACCTAGTTTCCACCGACCAGTCTCCTAATTTCTGACTGCCTACAGAGCACTGAGCTGTAAACTTTACAGGCTGGGCACAACCAAAACACTATTTCTTCAACCCGAGTGCTTATACCTAACCAATTTAAACTCTCCCATATCTAACATATCCATTTCTGCTGACCCTCTCTATTTGTCTTCCCAACATAACTGTAGTACTAAATCTCAATGTGCCGACTAAGACTGCCTCGTGTGTTTCGGCTCCTTCTTTCTGACCTCTGACTACTCTGACGTTACCGGCCAATATTAAGCAGACCAAATGCCCTATCCTCATTACCTTAGAGAGTCTTGTTGGCTTCCCTACTCCTAAGCAGTAAAGCCTTCTCTACTCTGACCCTGTCTTTCCTTACTTCGCTGTCTTCATTCCTACTTCCATTGGACTGCTAACTATTAGTATCCTGCCTTGACCGAGTCTCACCTGACCAGCCTACTGCCCTCTGACTGCCTTCAAAACTACGAAGATACAAACAGACTAGACTATGTTGACTCAATGCTATTTTCCTCTTACCTCCAGCGCTTGCAAGAATTGCTTAACCTTTATTAACTTATTAACTCCGTGAGCCTCCTAGACCCATGCCCCCGTTATTGTTATAGCTCTCTTAGCATCTTTATTGTACGTCGTAATACTAACACGCCGACTACTCCAGCCTTGCCAGATCAGCCTCTCTTTCTCCGGATTCCTTCAAACTACTGAGACGTTGCCGCCCTTGTTTCAGTTGACCTATTGGACTGTTCAAATTCCTTCGGAAACCTCGTTAAGTTTTGCACTGTTTATCAATGAAACGGTTCTCATCCATAAGCTGTCCTATCCTTGTCGTCGTGTCTTGTTGCATTTCTTTAACTAAACAGTCAACTCTGTACTTTGCCTCAATCTAATCTCATCTGACCAGTCACTTGCTTTCTGACTGCATCCATACTACTGAGACCTAAATGATCTAGGCACTACGTATCCAACGCACTGACTCCCTCACACCGAAAACGTTGCTGGATTGGCTTACACTCTATTAGTATAGCTCCTTTTAATCAGTAAAGCTCTTGATTCGGCCCTTGTCATTTCCGTACTGCGCTCCCTGTCTTCTTTGTACGCCGATGTATCAAGTATCGACGGAAAGATCTTTTACTCTCCGAACTCGCTCAGGTCACTGTTACGTTAACGGTCAACGTTTGGTTTACGGATCACTGTGTGCCTCCTTAGTTGCTTCACCATTCGTCTTGACCCAGTACCTACATTATCACGCTCGTTGTATGCCTTCCTGCCTCGATCGGACAGCCACCTCACAGTGCCGTGCCAAGACTCCATTCCCTTACCTCTGATTGTCTCTATGCTACAGAGACACAAACGGTCTAGGCTCTAGGGACTTGACTCTGTTTCGCTACCCACGAGAGCCTGCTAGACTTTTCACTCTTTATTTGTATGGCCTATTTACGCCCATTAGTAGTACGACTTAATGTGATTTCTGTTTCCATTCCTTCTCTTACTGGATAGCCAGCTGGCACTGCCCTGCCGTGGCCAAGTCCCACTGATCTGTCTCTTTCTTTCTGCCTAGTCCAAAGCTACTAAGGCTTAAGCGTTATACGCTCCGCAGACTAAACAAAATGTTTCCCTTACATCTTGAGCCTGATAGACTTGCCCACCATTTGTTGTTAGCTCTTTTCTCACCTTTACTATATGTCCATATGCAAACGCGCCGACCAATCCAGTCTTACCCGATCGGGCTCTTGTGTTCGGGAATCATCCAGACTTCTGAGACGTCACCTTGCTTAGTTCGGCTGACTCAAATACGCAATTACATTACCTAGAGAGCCTCGTGGGCTTTTCCCACATGCCATCAATAAACCTTTTTCATCCTGACGCTTACTTATATTTTTATCGCGCTCTGTTTTCAATTCTTCTTCAACTGGTGTGCCAGATCTCACTGTCAAGCGGTGATCTAGTCCCACTGATTATCCACTTTCTCACTGACTGCTCCTAAGCTACCCAGACTTAAGCGGCGTACGCTATGCCATCTCAGCGCTATTGTTCCCCAACCCAAAGACTCTGCTAGACTCGTTCACCCTCTATCGTTGCGGCATATTTTCCTGCCTTTATTTTACCTGCTATTCCTACGCACCGACTAATCCAGTCTCGTCAGATCGGCCACTTTTACCGTACTTCGCTCAGCGTTCTTCTAGGTTACAAATCTTGATTCTGCTGGCCCAAGGTTTTGTTTACCACACCTGGAATCCTCGTGGGCTCCTCCACTTTAAAAGTTCTAGGCCCAAGAATCAGACATTTTGCTCTCCACTTATTCTCTCTTGGTCCCATATACTTAGCTTTATCTGTTATACATGTGCCTTTCGCTATTGGCAACACTAGTAGACAGGCATAATGAAAACCAGATCCTCTTCTGTAACTGCTTTTGCTCGTAGAACACACGCATTTCCAGATTCCATTTCACTGGCACGAAAGCTAACCAACGACAGAGTGGCCCCTGTCACACTGGCTGGCTGGAGCACCAGAAACGTCCATCACCACTTTTCTTATCTTGGCCGCCCGTGTGTCATTTATCTTTTAGCTGGCTCCAAAGCCCACCACGCGTTATGCGTAATGGCGGGAGAACGACCATCTCCCACTGGTTCTTGTTACTATTCTACTCCTGATTTACCTTATGGCTGTTTGCTTAGGGTGCTAGAACAGGTCTTGGCAGGACAGTCACAAAAGAAATAGTCGGTGTGACATTACAGTACAGCTAACATTGCGATCTGGATGAACACCGCCGGCACTATCTTCGGAACTTAAGAATGGAGAGAAATAAATCGAAATTCATTAAAGAGCTGCACAATAGTGTGCATCTACACATGAGGCATAACAATACCTCAAGTATGAGCAAGCTCAACCACCAGAAGTAGAGTTGTTAACGCCAAACCAATGTAGACCAAAACGGATTTCACGCCCAAATACAATTAGTTAAAGTTTACTAAATTTTCCCGTGCTTATTTCTATATTATTGGTGACCGGCTCCTATAGCTTACTGATGTTAGAGACAGAGCCTCATGAATATCTAAAATCGGCTCTAAGGGATAACTCTTGTGATGCGTAGCTAAGTAATGTGTGTATTTTGCAGGCCGAAATCTGTCAACGGATCTGACAGATCCCCTGGGTTACTCAAGTAGACCTGGCTCATGCGGCCTTGTTGTAAGCTTTAGAAAAGCTTAGAGGCTTAAAAAATGCTAAACGCTATTTTACTGGTTGTTTATGTGGCTCAGTATCCACTAAAAGTGGTATGCTGTGGCCTTCTAACCGTGAGTTAATTACAAGCTCCCCTGAATTCCTATGTAGATATAATATTCCTTGCTGAATTTCTAGCGTTTTCACGCAAGATCATCCCTTGTTTGCATATATTTGTCATGTATGCCTGCAAAGTTTACTTCTCGGCCACCTGCGCAGTCCGTAGTTGTCGCAGGGTATTACGAGCTAATTAGAGCATTTATGGATAGCTATGCCTATCTAGAACACACGCCGCTTTCCTACATTTTATGTTTCCTTTTCTTTTTTCTGCTATCTGCTTGCAAAACAGAAAGCCATTTTTAGCGAAAAATAAAAATGGCCTTATTCGTAGACCATCTTTTATTTGTAAATAACTCGCAAACTACTGCACGTATTGTGTAGCTTTTACATTCAACGTATTCAGACGTTAAAGCTGGTCCAGACCAGTGTAATTCTGTGCTACTTTCAGCGGTATTCTAACTGCAGAATGGCTTTTTCTTTTATCTGAGAGCAACTCAGGTTGAAATTTTGCGCCGGAGAGCAATACCAGCGTAAGAAAAGTAGGGCTATATTTTTTTGTTAATTAGTATTTTTCTATTTAAGTGCGCAGATTTATTTTCTCTCCTAACATATTGTTTCCAATTTTGTCTGCATTTATCGGAATTGTTTTTAACTTTTGGTATGCCTTATAATCCCTTCACTCGTTTCTTCCATGTGCGTAACAACAATTGAGGCAACTGCGTGGCCAATTAATGTGCGATCAATTTAAAGTGAACTTGTGGCGAATTGGATTCTGTTCCAAGGAGAAAAGGCACAACTACACCTCCGCGAAGTTTTCACAATAAAAGAACAAGGAGCTCAATATCGCCCAAAGGAACCAGAAAACTGTCAAGGTGGGCGCCTGCGACCCAGTAGCTGTATACCAAACAGTGCCAATGCATTTGTAATTGCTAACGATGAACATAACTCTTTTACCCCTACTCTGCGGGACTGCTAGACTTGTTTCCTCGTTAGTTTTATGGCATTTTCTTACCTTCATTGTACGCACTAGTCCCAAAGCGCCGATTAATCCAGTCTTGCATACTCGGCCTCCTACTCAATGAATACGTTTGGACTTCTGAGACATCACTTCTTTTGGTTCGGCTGACCTAATGGCTGTGTTTACGTTACGTGTAGAGGCTCGTGGGCTTTTTCACTCTTTACCACTAAACCCTTCTCATCCAAACCCTAACCTTTTATTAGTTCGGTTGCTGGTTTCATTCCTGTTTTAATCGGATGGCCGGCTTTGCCGCCATGCCATGATCTCGTCTCACCTGACCAGTCTGTTTCTCACTGCCTGCTCCTATGCTACTGAGACTTAAGCGGTATACGCTCCGCAGACTAACCAACATGTTTCCCTTACACCTTGAGCCCACCAGACTTGCCCATCATTTATTGTAAGCTCTTTTCTCACCTCTACTATATGTCCATATGCAAACGCGCCGACTAATCAAGTCTTAGCCGAATCGGCATCCTGCTCTGCATCTTCCTTCAGACTTATGAGTCGTCACCCTCCTTATTTCGGCTGACTCCACTATCGCTATACAAAGCTGGAGCTCCTCGTGGGCTTTTCCCACCTTTCGTCAATAAACCTTTCTCATCCTGACGCTTACTTATAATTTATCGCGCTTTGTTTTCAGTTCTTCTTCAACTGGAGTGCCAGACCTCGCTGCCCGGCAGAGACCTAGTTCCACTGCACAGATTTTCTCTCTGATTTCTTCTATGCTACCCAGACTAAAGCGGTGCACGCTATGGAGGCGCAAAGCGCTTGTTCCCCTACCCAAAGAGGCTGCTAGACTCGTTCACCTTTTATTGTCGCGGCTCTTTTTCCTGCCTTTATTGTACGTGCTATCCGAACGAGACGACTAATCCAGTCACGTCAGATCGGCCACATTTTATCCATTGTTACTAAGAGTTCTTCAACGTTACAAATCTGGGTTCAGCTGACCCAACGTTTGGTCTACATGACCTGAAAAGCCTCGTGGGCTTTTCCACTTTTTATCAATAAACCCTTCTCATCCACTCCCTAACATTGTCTTATATCGCTTTCTGTTTTCCCTCCTTTTTTAATCGAGCTGCCGGCTTTACTTGGTTCTAGCTACCCACGTAACATCTCATTAGCACCCTCATCATCATCATCTTCATCAACAGCAGTACGTCCGCCATTTGAACTGATGCTTCGATGCCGCACAACCATGAGGACCTATGAAATAATGAATACAAAGAGGGAGAGAAGGGGGACTTACCTGAAAACCTTAATGCCCTAAGCAAACATTCTGGGTCAAGGCGCCTACACCTTGGGTAGACAACATACCGTCACAAACAGCTGGCTATCGTGCAAAGATAAGGCAGCATTGGCGAAACAGCTTCCTTACGGCTTTCACTGCCACGCGTCATAAACAGCCAGTACCCAGCAAGATAACTCAGCACCAAACATACTTTAAACGGACAATCCGATTAGGAGACGGCAGCAGACGCGCCACTGGTGTCGGTTGCGAGCCATGTCCTGCAAAATCTCGAGCCAAGCGCAAGTTGCGTCACGTGAACCCCAACCCGGAAGGCGAGACGGACCAACGGCACCCAGTTTGGTAGTCAGTGACTTCATTTCTCGCTGCCAAGTCAACTTCTGTCCACCCAGAACCTTTCGCCATCCTACATCTGGCAGTCTAAACAAGGCCCTCCTAGGTAAGCGGTGACCAGGCATACGTGGCACGTGCCCGAGCCAACGCAACTTATTCAGTGCTATCTGTTGTTCTAGGGAGCTAGCCGAACAACCTCCTCGTGGTGCCAGCTGGGTGGTTCGGGTTTAACCCGTTCCAGCAAATAGTTCGGCGGCAGTGTTCCAGGACGTGGTGGGTTTTCGCCTGGCAAGCGTTCTCCCTATAAAAAGCCACAAATGTCTGCTTATCAACACTGCGACGTGGCGGATGTGACTCGCCACAAAATAAAGTCACTGGCCCGTGGATATCCGGAAAGTGCTATCCAACCCAAGGACATCAAGCGCTTATGCTCACATTCCTGACGATAACAAACAGTCAAAAATGCGGCGGCACATTCAAAGACACAAGCTACATTCATACACAATTACATACGTATATACACCCATACACTTACATACACTGTTATGCCAAACATGTACTTTTGTACATTTTTGATCACACTGTTAGCTAAACATGATCATGCCTGTAAAGGTGTGTCTCGCATGGTCGAGAATAAAAGTTTATTTATTTATTTATTTATTATCATCACCTGGTACTCGCCTACGCACATCATCCTTGGGGATACGCTGATGCCGTCCGACTCCAGCAATGCTTCGCAAACAACGATGATCAAAGGCTTGAAGGCGCCTCAGATCTTCAGACCGAAGGGGCTAAGTTTCACTACCAAAGAGCAGAACGGCTCTCACTGTGGTCTTGTATACCCGGCCTTTCAGGCGGGGGGAATCTCCCTTCTGCCGCCAAAGATGACGCAGGTGCAAGAAGACAGCTCTGGCCTTTGCAATGCGTGAGCTCATGTCAGTTGCTATGCATCCATCATTGCTGATGCAGCTACCAAGATACGTTAATTGATCAACCACCTCGAGTTCCTCGTTAGCAAGCGTCAAGGGGTCATCAAGTGGCTGGTGGTCCTGCATCAACTATTTGCACATTGCGTGTGCGAAGTGCATGCCAAATAACGGGACCACTCTGGACAGGCTATTCAGGGTTGATTGTGCCGCCGCAAAATCGTCGAAAAGTCAGACGATATAGATAAATAAATAAATATTTTATTCTCGACTATGCGAGGCACGCCAATTGAGGCATGATCAGGTATGTACAGCTGTACAGAC
>CALYDF020006788.1:0-13068 GCA_944474145.2 Dicrocoelium dendriticum
ACAGTTCTTCTAGTAGCCCCATAGCGATGCCCGTCGCAACGAGACTGTACCTTAACGTGGTGCGACGGTTCCCGTACCTCATTGACCCATTGAGCTATACTGGGTGATGCCTCCGGCCACCTTGAGAGCTACTCCTACCAGGTTGGTCAATGGTGAGAGGTCAGACAAACTCAGTCTCCTGGTCCTCCAGGTTCGGGGTTTGAAATGCGATGGTGTCCATTTCTTTAAAACTAAATCATTGCCACCTCCCCGCTGCCTTGCGGACAGGCTTTTGAGCCAAAGGTTTTGGATGAGGGCCCTAACCGTCCTCCTGTCTAGGTCTGGGCGCCCTGGCAATATCTAAGCCCACATACAACCATGATATTTTCTTCAAACATTAACTTCCTCCTGCATCGGCCGTCGCGCAGATTATCAAGGGTCGCCTTATCTGCTGCATACAGCAGGGCGGATAAGCGAAAACATGCTACTGCTGGAGCCTCTCTTCTTTCTTTTCCACCTTTTTCTCTTACTCCCATCCCAACCCCCATTATTAACCTTATTTCTATAACTCTCAGCTTAATTGACAGCAACCGAAATGTCACTGGAGTAGAACCATCTGCAGCCACCATCCCACAGCACCTATCGGACGCCTATCGACAAAAGTCCCTTATAAGGCCATGCTATCCCGTTTCCATGGCGACATTCAGTGTTCGCACTCTAAGACAAACAGGTCAACAGGCTGCAATCGTACGCACCTTGGACACACTGGGTATTGATGTGTGTTGTGTGTCCGAAACTAGGGTCAATGACCCTAACGGGGTTATTAAATTAACTGCACCCGGCTTATCCTCTCGTTATTTGTTGCACGCATCCGAAAACGCCGATGCAGCAATCACAGGTCAAGCTGTTGTAGGTATCATTCTAAGCTCAAAGGCTGAGCCATCGTTGGTTGATTGGATTCCGGTGAACAGCCGTTTATTTACAGCCCGTTTGACAACATCAGCTAAGGTTGATTCACGAAGTAGTACAAAACGCTGTTTGTTCGTGATTTCCGCTTATGCTCCCACCGACTACAGTTCAAATGCTGTCAAGGACACATTCTATCACAAACTGAATGGGCTATTACGCAGTACTACTAGTTCAGATACCATAGTACTTGCAGGGGATCTAAACGCACAAGTAGGGCGTCTGAGCCCTTCAGAAGCTCAGCTAGGTGGTAAATGTGGGCTTAACTCCGAACGGATTGACAATGGTAAGCGTCTGCTGGAACTGTGTGCGGAGCACCAGTTGTTTCTTATAGCACTGCTTTTAGACACAGTGGGCGCCGAAGTGCCACTTGGCGTCCTCCTGTAGCTGACCAGCGATGGACCCAAATTGATCACATTGCCATAAGTTACAGATGGCGTGGTTCCATCCTGGATTGCCGCTCGTACTGGAGTACCTGTGTCGACTGTGATCATGCCTTGGTATGTTGTCGTTTCTCCATGAACATTACCGGGAGGCGCATCAAGCGTCCCCTACGATTGGCAACTGAGAAATTGTCTCAGTCCTCGGTCAGGCAAACCTATCAAGACACACTGCATACAGAACTTCCGCAGTCTTGTCCTAATGACGCTGAGCTTCAGTGGAATAGGATCTCGACCGCCATGCACGACGCAGGAGCATCTGCTTGTGGCACTATCAATCGTCACCGCACCAGTCACTGGATATCCGAGAGGTCGATGAACCTGTTGGAATCTAGAAGACACCTCCCGGCTGGCTCTGAACATAATGTGACCAGACAGGCTATTGGGCGTGAACTAAAACAGAGCCTGCGTGCTGACAAGGAAGCGTGGTGGACCAGTAGGGCTCAAGAAATGGAAGAGGTAGTGGCAGTAGGCAATTACCGCAAGCTCTTCCAGCTTATCCGCACCACTGGTCCCAGAATACCAGGCGTCAGTGAGACAATCAGAGACAGCGCGGGTGCGCAGATACACAATAAGTTTCGCCGTATGACTCGTTGGGCGGAACGCTTTCAAGATCAGTTCAGCTGGCCTCCTGCTCACGGACCTCTTCCTACTCAGGTGATGCAGGACGAGCCATGGACAGTTGGTTTAGAGCCTCCGTCGGAGGCCGAAGTCCGAAACGCGATTACAGCCCTCAATCGTTTTCGTGCCGCTGGTCCGGATTCCCTCCCACCTGCACTATTTGAGGATGAAGGTGGGGTCCTCTGCAAAGCACTGACCTCCTTATTCGAATGTGTCTGGAAAGAAGAGAGCGTCCCGGCCAATTGGAGCGAATCGATTATAGTGGCAATATACAAGAACGGCAGTCGCACAGACTGTTCTAACCACAGGGGTATTAGCCTAACGCCAATGGTGACAACAATTATTGGCCTTGATTATCGTTTGTCGCCTCACTGCAGAACGGTATTTTCGGATTAGGGAAGAGCAGGCTGGTTTCCGCCCAGGACGTAGCTGTATAGACCATATATTCACTTTGCGGCAGGTGCTAGCGAAGCGCCACGCATACCGCAGACCAACAATGGCTGTGTTCCTCGGTTTCAAGAGTGCATTCAATTCAGCCGATCGCTCGATTCTGTTCGAAGTAATTGCGCGGAAACATGTTCCCACGAAATATGTGAACATCCTTCGTGCTCTATGCTCGAACACTACGGACCACGTCAGGGTTTACGGTGTCCTATCGAATAGCTTTCCGACCACAAGTGGCGTTCGGCAGGGTTGTCCAATTTCCTAATTTTTGTTCAATTTAGTCGTGGATTCTATCATGCAGTGTTCCCTTGCGGAATCTCACGATGTAGGCGTTGCAGTGCTGCCTGGTGGAAGGTTAGTTGATCTGGATTATGCGGACGATATCGTCTTGCTTTTCGACGACGTTGGGGCGGCACAATCAACCCCTAATAGCCTGTCCAGAGTGGTCCCATTATTTGGTATACACTTCGCAGCTTCAAAGTGCAAAGCGTTGCTGCAGGACCACCAGCCACCTGATGACCCCTTTGAAGCTTGCTAACGAGGAACTCGAGGTGGTGGATCATTTCAATTATCTTGGCAGCTGCATCAGCAATGATGGGCGCATAGAAACTGACGTCAGCACAAGCATTGCAAAAGCCAGAGCCACCTTCTTGAACCTGCGGCATCTTTGGCGACAGAAGGGAGTTTCCCTCCGTCTGAAAGGCCTGGTATACAAGGTCACAATGAGGGCCGTTCTGCTGTATGGTAGTGAGACTTGGCCCCTTCGGTCTGAAGAGCTGAGGTGCCTTCAAGTCTTTGAGCATCGTTGTCTACGAAGCATTGCTGGAGTCGGATGGCACCAGCGTGTCCGCAACGATGATGTGCGTAGGCGAGTACTAGGTGGTGATGATCATGCTAGCTCCCTAGAGCAACAGATAGTACTGAATAAGTTGCGTTGGCTCGGGCACATGTTACGTATGCCTGGTCACTGCTTACCTAGGAGGGCCTTGTTTAGTTTGCTAGGTGTAGGGTGGCACAAGGCTCGCGGTGGACGGAAGTTGACTTAGCAACGGGAAATGAAGACATTGACGACCAAACTGGGTACCACTGGTCCGTTTCGCTTTCTGGGCTGGAGTCCACGTGACTCGCCTCTTGCTTGGCTCGAGACTTTACAGGACATAGCTCGCAGTAGACACCAGTGGCGCGTCTGTTGCCTTCTCATAATCGGATTGCCTGTTTAGAGTGTGTTTGTTGCTGAGTTATCTGCAGGTAATGGCTGATTATGATGCGTGGCAGTGAAAGCCGCAAGGCAGCTGTCTCGCCGATGCCGCCTTATCTTTGCACGATAGCCAGCTGTTTGTGACGGTATATTGTCTACACAAGGTGTAGGCGCCTTGACCCGGAAAGTTTGCTTAGGGCATTAAGGTTTTCAGGTAAGTCCACCTTCTCTTCCTCTTCTTATTCTTTATTTCATATGTCATCATTGTTGTATGGCAGCGAAGCATCAGTACAAATGGCTGATGTACCGCTGTTGATGATGATGATGATGATGATGATGATGATGATGATGATGATGATGATGATGATGATACCGATGCTCGAAGGGACTCAAAATGCGCTGCCTGACTATTGCTGAAGCCCTCGTTATCGGACGCCTTCAGCCGGAATTATGCAAGCAGCCAGCTCTCGTGCAAGCTCTAGTTCTGTACTGGCCCTCACGCAGTTAGCTGGCCTCAAGGTCACCGGTCCATCGTGGCTCCTTCGAACCTGTTATTGGTTACTGTACATAATAAGTTTCCAGTTTAACTGTTTCCCCTATCATCTGATGTCCTTGTCCTTGTACATACCTAGCAATAGCTTTTGGCAGGTTTTAATTATCTGCTTCATAATTGTAGCGCCTGACGACATTTATCGAAAAGAAATTTCTTAGCAATTGTTCTCTTCATGTCTGAATGGGTATAATTTATGAGTATAAGAATCTCTATAGTACTGTTTCTCAAAGGTTGGTCCGCGGATGCCCAGGGTGTCCGTGGGCTACTTTCAGGGAATGCGCGTGATCTCCCAAAGTGTTACAATTCTATTAGGAAATTTTATGGACGCGATCAGTCTATTTCACGAATTTATGACAAACACGCTGTGAACATTTTAAACTCAAATCTAACGCTTTACATTATAGCCTTGTACGTTGCCCATGGAAACATACCTCGTCCAAGGAGGGAGCTTGTTTTGGCAGGGAGTTAAAATGTGGGCGAATGAGGTTTTCCAAGTTCAGAAAGATCGTGTGTTAATATCACCGTGCTGCCATTGGCAGTGGCTGGATTGGTCATTCTACGTCCACTCAAGCTCACATAACCCAGGTTATATCCCTCGATGGTCAGCGAGAAGTATGCCATACGATAGGATCCAACGTTGCGGTCATTCCAAGTGTTACTATCCTCCGAAATAAGCAAACCGAAAGGAGAGGCCCGTTTGCTGGATCGCGTTCACGGAAGCTCAGAAGGAAACCGTGGATATTTCTGTGTTTAACGAATGTGCTCATCCGATTCCGCGAACTCGAGGGAAACTACATCAGCGACGTTACAAAAGGGTGGCTGTTTTGTTCACCACGTTACTTTTTTCAAAGCCAAACTTATCATAGTAACCAAATTCCTGGTGTGTTTTGGACTCTTGCGCTTAATTATTTATCTCCATTGTGGTAGTTAAACATGTAACATCAGCAGGGACCATGTAATGAAGAATGGAATATTGATAAATGTTTCACAGGAATATTCTTCGTCGAATTCAGATGTAGTAGTAGTTGGGCCATCTAATGTGCCTTCTGAACATGCAGCAACTGAGACGTGCGACGTTTCTGTACTACCTGATGTGATGCAATATAAGTCTGTGCCAACTGGATCCTCTGTACCAGTGCGTAAGAGGTGGAACTACAAAAACATTTATCTTCGTTTTGGCTTTATGGAGTCCAATAATTGTCAAAAAGGGGACTAGTGTAACAAACTTCTTCTGAACATGATGCCTATTAAAATGCAGCGGCATTTTGAAAAATTCATACAGACTGTAAAGACAGAAAAATACTTACAGCGCATGCGAGATGAAATATTGAACACCCCAACGTACATGCTTCACGCGTCGCAGACTGTAACAAAAGCTACGGAAGCATCTTACATAGTTAGTTATTGTAATGCGCTGACCGCAGAACCGAGTAACGTATCCGGCCATGCATACAAAATGCATGGAGATGACCTAAGACTCTTCCTTACAAAAAGCTTTTCACACACTGTCTCTGTGTGATTTCTGATGCAAAGCGAACGTTGTGTACCTTGTCATGGTAGACAGCTATCGCCGTGCTTCTCCCATTTGCCACAACTTAGCTGTGGGAGATTGCATTCTCGCATTATATCTACAAAACAAAATACTGAAACAGACCTGAAGAGTAACGAGATACGAGGTTTTAGCTTTCCTCAATAACACCTAGCATCAAATAAGTCAGCGCTGCATGTCGGAACGAATTTTATTGAAGGTATTAAGCCTTAATGTAGTTGCATTTCCATGTAAGTTCAACAGCCTTCACTTTTGCCAACCTAAATGAACAGCTGTGCAAATTCAGAGTACAGCGATAAACTCCACGTCATTCTTATGAAATTAAAGCCTAGTTCTGTGGATAAGAAAAGCTCAGTGGTCCGTCGTGCTAGGTTACACTACAAAGGGGTGCACGTGCCGCAAAGTTTGGGAACACCTGCTCGGTTGTGACACAAGGCATCCTGTTGGCCGACGGCGTCTGACCAATGAGGAAGCTACTCGACAGTGCGCAAGTGTATCTTAGCCAAACGTTAGAACGCAACAACTTGAAAATGATGCCGAACTACGTTGGAAATGCTTCCGAACCAATTTGTTTCCTCTATTAACTAAACTCAGAAGTTTCATAGTGACAATGCCTGAGGTTACTCGCCTTTATGGCGATCAATCCTAGGTGGGGCATTGATTTCGCGGCGTGACTACTGAGTTTTAATGCATAGCTCAGATCCGGTGGGAACACCGTGTGTGCAGTAAGCATATTTACTCATTTTTATGGCGCAGGAATGGGAAACGAACTGCTCAGTGCTGCTGTCTCACACACCAAGTTTTGACAATTTCATAATTAGCAACTATACAATTACACGCACTGAGAGAACAGGCGATGTTTGCGTCACAGATTGAAAAATTAGACAGAAAGGCGACTGATATTTTGGTCGAGAGGAATGTCCGCACTCACTTTGAACTTCGCGCTTGAAAACTGAAACAGTTTGTGACTGTTAAAGTTCAGCTGCTTGATAATTGCTTTCTGACGGTCAGAGCGACACTTACAAAGACGTAGCTTACGCATGCGAAGAGAATATGAAGGAACAACGAAACCTCCGAAACTGTTAGCAGAAACGGGATATTAGCACGAAGCACGGCGTAACAGCTACCATGGCTAAGGCTTTTCATTGAGATCGATGTAAATTGCTCATCTGACTGCACCGATTCTCATGCTTTGGACTGAGTAAACACAATAGTCAAATCTAGTTACCGGAACATTTTTCAGTGTGCTGCCTTCATTCAACCAGGTGCATAAATCACCTGTATATAAGAGTGCATTAGGATTGAGAAAAATTTATACAAACAACTGAATTTAAAAGAAGATGTTATAGTTGGCCGACCCAATTGAGTAGGAAATTATATGGAGAGTTTAGGTCATAATATTCTTGCTTTAGTTTTGATCGCGTACCACTTATATTGGACCAGACTTCAAAAGGCTTCAGCATACGTGTTTGTAAATTCTTCATGTAGCCCCTGGTGACATCCATTAAGCACATTGAGGTAACAGCTAATGTTGCCAGGGAAGATGGCAAAAATTGTGGTTGCAAATTTTGCAAAAGTGTCAAACCCAAATAACATCGGAGCATCCGAATCAATTTGTAGTCCCCAAGGAGATAGACAAGTTTACTTAATGATACTTGTTGACATGTTCAACAGCCGCCCTCATTTATGTGTGCACCATGAGTACCTTTGCCTCTCTAAAGTCCACTTAGCCTCGTCTGCAATCTAGATGACTGATAAAAACGACATAAAATGTTATTCGTTACGAGTATTTTTTCACTTATTATGAACTAATTGAATATTATTGCAGCACAGCAGCTAATTATTCTCCCCTCTAGCTGGTGCATGTGATGATGATTTCCGAGCAAAGCTGAGAATAAGCAGATAGTGATAAACAGGGCCCGCAACAATGCAATTGAAATTTCTACGCCTGAAGTACGTAACAAGTATTTTGGTAGGAATACTTTCAGAGATGATGGTTGAATTACGTTTGCATATCTGCTCAGATAGAACACATACGTTGAGAAAGTTGGATTGTTTACTATTCCATTTCCAAAGGTTTAAAATAACTACGGGAGAAAACTTTGTAATATTTATTACTATGTTTAAAAGCTGCTTTAATTATGAAGATACGTGGAAGGTAAATCCTGTGTGAGAAGGCCTTACATTGAGATAATGTAACTGCGCTGGATACTTAGTTGGCATGACCCAACTGCGGACACTGAAAATAATCCGCCTGTGTTTTGTGTCACTTGATTTGCGTACTCATATCGCACGTAGTTGATTCATCTGCTCGTATACGGTGTCTGAGTTTTGCCACATCCATTACCAGCGCATGCGTGAACAGACTGATAAACGCATACTCCATAGATGTATGTGAATTCATGTTACCAATAAATAGAGAAATATTCTCGCCTGCATTTTCTTCTATTCCTCTTGGGGTTGGAGTTTGACGATGGTATCGTGCATAAGGTTTCAGTCACCCAGTTCAGCTAGACCAAGTATATAGCGAAGTTAGATTTAGAGAAAAATTGGTAGAAATGACATACACATGACTTTTAATTTGCTACCGATCTAGGGAGAGAATGTGGTATAATCCAATTACGAAGTACTTAAATTAAATTCCATCTGTGCGTTCCTGACCCATGTACCCAGCGTTGTTCGCGAATGTTCAAATTTAAAGACAGCACGCCTGTCAGAATAAGACAATTTAAAGGGATGCGTTGCAAGTTTTTTCTCTACGTTTGAAAAGCTGCAGTAAAATGAACACAAAATGTGGAATGAGGTTTTGGAAGTTAGGATGACCATAGCTATCTCCGTTCCGCAATTTTATCTCACAGCAATTGTCACTGTGGGAATACGCATAGCGGCAGACGCACCAAACTAACATTTGCAGGTTACAACTTGTTTTACTAACCGTTGAGAAAGAACATTGGAAACTCTACTCCCAAAGGTAGTTAATTGCAAGCTTATGTAATAAATTTTAGAACAATGAGCTCCACTAGCTGTGTCATGTTAATTTGTTGAGTTAATTGAAAACATTTTTCATTCATCTCCATGTCTTTATTATCTTTCAGACCTAAAGAGAATTAGTGCTCAAGCGATAGAAGGAATAAGCCGGTTTAGTCGATACGGAACTTAATGTTGAGTTCAAAAGGAATCACCTTCAGTCCTGAGCATACCCATCCGTGCCTTCCATATACGAATGGAAAAGTACTAACCCATCTTTTACTCACTGAAACGATTTGTGCGCTTCGGGCCTGCCTTGGTGCAAGAACATTCAGGAGCTTCATTTGGCTCCTAGTTATCCTGTGAATAACCAAAGTACAGTAAGAACATGAACGATTCAGAACAACAACATTGTAGAGATTTCTTTAGGTTACTTCTACCTAAGCACCGAAGTACCACCGAACGTCTACTATAATCCGTTTGTTTATTTAGCATGTTAAGTTGTCTATCGATGAAGAAAAACCAAACTTTCCACACACTATGTCCTCAAGTTCCCCAGCTGATGGCCACTGGGGTAATGCTCACTGTTTCGTATAACTACCAATTTTCACTAGCTAACATATAACTAAGGACGTTTTTAATATTTTAGTTTCTGATTCGCGAAAACACTTCAGACTAATTTGGTCCTCAGTCGAACACCCAGATGGTAGACCACCACGTTTTCGCCCCTACACAGGATGTACTTACTCTGTGTGTTTCATCGCTGTATTAGCCAGCTACGCTTGAAACGATTGTCACGATATCAGGGAAATCCTCCTTGAAAATTTGGATTAATTATCTGCTTGTAAACTGTATAAGGTTTTGCCTTTAGATCGCTGGGACTGGGTCTGCGGTAGTTAACTGTGGACTGTTGCTTGCACCCGCACTTCCTTCTCTGCCTTTGTCGTTCGCCTTTGTTATAGCGGAGACAAGAATACTCCACCACTCCCCGTGATTTTGTAAGTTTTATTCCATTAACCCCTATTCATCCCGTCCTCTTTTACGGTTCCCCACATACACTTTCTGTTGCCTCACATTTGTGACTAGCTTGGGTTTTTCCCTTACTCTGTACCCTTCGCTCGTTTGTGAGACATTGTATCGATCCTTCGCCCCTGGAATGACTAGCTTTGATTGATCGCTTGTCAGCCTTCCTGCATAGCCTGTTTATATGCCATAATTTGAATCATGCCATTGAGTTGCACACTCAGACGTTTGGTGGTCGGTTGGGCGTGCGGCGTGAACATTGTTTTTTCACCCGGTCGTTCGTGTTCTAACTACCGTTAGTGGGTGGAAGCAATCGTGGGGTTCCGACACAACAGCCTTCGGAAATTCTACGCTTATAGAGCCAGGTCGAAGCTCAGACTTGCGATGTTGACAATATCGAGACAATTCATTACTGATACGTTTCTGAACCGCGCGGACAGTAACTGCAACAAATGTCGGAAGCCGGCGGACATAAGCAACATTATTCGCTAGGTTCCATCACTAGTTTCGGTGTGTTCATGATGTGAATATCTGTTGTTTATCGGGAAATGAATGGGAAAGAAGTCGGCTAGGATACGCGTATTAAGGGCTGAAACAACGCGATCTAAATCTAAGTGACCAACTACAATTTGCTTTAAAGTTAGTTAACTATCAGACAATTTTTATTTTGGTGGTGGCATTTTGGGTCCAGATGTTGTGCACTGTTTTCAGTATGTGTTGTCAGACTGTCACGTATAGTCATATCAAAGTGTAACTTGAACAATGTTTGTGTTTTCGGGTTGATTTAAAGGGTTGATGTAAAGATAAACTTTTCGCTGCACTTGAGATTCATGTGCCAGGGAATTAATCAAGTTGCTTATAAGATGCTTCTCATGATAAACAAACCCAACTGAATGGATGAGTGAAAGTCTGCCAGCGACAGGCCAAAAATAGTATGGACAGTACCACAACATACGCAAGCTACAGCGATTCCACAGACGATTTATGTTTCTTCAGATACATATTGTGTGAATTTCGGTGACTAGATACAAATCCTTTGGAGATTTCTACCGGTCGCCATCCTATATCTATGGACGATCACTATGTAGGCAGGCACCTGAGTTTCACTAGTTTAATTTATTTGTACGAACGCATTGTCTCGGACCACACTGTGTTATATTCAGTGGTGAATATAGGAAAAGCAAGCTTCTTAACAGCGAGAAAATAACGCGGTTATTTGCCACGTTCTTTATTTAACGGTAACAAATATTTCACGATTTACCTTGTAAGCATCAACCTGCGAGAAACAGTACGAACAGCACACCTAACATTTGGTCTCCAGGGGTCTTATTTAAGGAGTATTCTCTGCGGACATCCAATTTACGACTTCACATTCATCCGTTCAGCCGTGATGTTATTTCGCACGTTTGCCTTGGAATCTCCCTAGTTTCAGCAGTTGGTGAGCATAAAAGCTATAAAACAGCGTTAGATTTGTTATCTTTTGACTTTTGCTACAATGATTTGCTAAGACCCGTATATGACCATTCAATATAAAACCAAAAGCAATGAGGGTGGTGGATTGATGTTCGCTAGTCTGTTTTGATTTACTTAGCTTCAGAAAGGCATAGAAACAATGGTAACCGCAGTTCGTGTTGAGTAAATGTTTGGTTTTTGAAAATAGCGTGGGGTTGAGGAGAGGATACTTTGGAAAAATTGTACGTCAACCAACTAAAGCTTGTGTTGGCGGACTCATCAAAATGTCCAATTCAACAAGCCCACTTTATGTTGCTTATAAATCCGGACAGAATGTTTTATGTAAAATGGAATGATAGGCGTAGACCCACTTTTAGTTCTTATGACAATCCACAATGGGTTTTATTTGCGTTGGAGTTGACGCTGCAAAATCTCGTATTCAAGGGTCGTTGGAGGAGAAAATTGCTAAGCCAAAATAGGACCCAACCACGAATTGCTTTTCTCTGAAGTTTGTAAAATAAGTGGTGACATTTTAATATATCCAGCGCCCTTGAGAATTTTATGCAAAATGGACTGGATTCCGGTCTATCTTGAGTAAGTTAGCGGCAGGTTTATGATACAAGAGAGCAACCGACGGAAAAAGAATCTATGTTACAACGGTGTTGCATTTCCTCATGTCACGCATGAGCGCTTAATCTACATTACACCCCATGTATCAAGAAAACACCGGAAGACGTTTCATCGGCCTGTAGTAGGCCTAAGCTTCATGATCTTAGGTTTAAGGATGATGATGCTAATCTTTCAAAATGTTGGAAAACGCTCCTCGACTGCTAATGTAATAACGAGACAATTTTATTAGGCTAATTCATGGTGTCCAATTCTATTGCTTTTGAGCTAATGTGTTTAGCACCATGACAACTCTAATAGTGCAGAAATTAAATTCTTCAGAGCAATTGGGCCGGTAAATGATATGAAAAACTGGAGTCTACCCCGGATGTGACATCTACTCCTCATCCATCTAAGGCTCCCATAAACATGGCACTTTCGTGTACCCACAGCACAACCTAATGCGCCGCGCACATACAATAATCATAATTGTTTAAAATGTTTCGAAATACTGGTAGTTCGGGTTGATGATTCAATTTTTCATTTGTTCTTTGAGCTTGGCGGTTTTGTCGCAAACCTTCCACCACCATGCGAGGTGGCATCCGCAGTGCAGTGAGATGCGGCGTGCAAGCTTACTGAATGAATCCTATATCCGTGATCGACATGCAGGTGACTTTTGAAAGTGGTAGTGTCGATTTACGTCCCATGATCTCTACTTACTTCCCCCAAGACTAAACTCATCGCCCCAGTTGTTCTAACTTAATCCGAGTGACAAAATGTTCTTTATTGCTTTCTGGCGAAGAGGTTCGGATCTTGAATCGATCTCGACGCGCATGTTGGCTGAAATTTTCGTTGAGAACCAGGCTTGCAAGAATTCACTTTATTTTCTTGTTTCATCCCGTGCCAGGACTTCTGCTTTGCTCCAATCGAAGCTATGTCCTTCTTCATCTACAATCAATGATACTAGCGACGAGATATATTGCATCACACAGGTTCATTTTTCTTCTTGTCTTCATGTTACCAGTTTTCTTCCCTACTGGCCAACATAATCCCTTTCGCAATCTCGGCAACATGTTTGGTATACCACATTGCGTTGTTTATGCACCTGCAAATTTCCTTTTGGTTTTGAAAGGGTTGTTCTCAACGTGGCAGTTGCTTTGTGTGCCACGATGAGATGATGTTGTTTGAATAGTCTGGCTGCCATTTCTGATATATTCTTCATCTAAGACAGAACAACCCGTTTCTCCGTTGTTATTGTTGTTGTTGCTGC
>CALYDF020006789.1:0-13039 GCA_944474145.2 Dicrocoelium dendriticum
TAGGATTCGTCGATACTTTCTACTTATGGGCGATTTTAGCTGTCCTCGAATACGATGGCCTGATGTGCATTTGATGGCTGGACATAGTGAGGTTGAAGCCAAGTTCGTGGATTTGGTAGTTGAAACTGGCGCATCGCAAAACATATGGCAGCCAACACGTATAACAACTCGCTCAACCTCGTCTTGTCTCGATCTGACGTTAACGAGCTACGAACAGCGAGTGCGTTACGTACGGATCCTGAAGCCCCTGCCTACAAGCGACCACTCAGTGCTCATAGCTTATATGGAATTACCTTTATCGTATTCACGTCCGCTGTAACCAGCTTACAACTACTGGAAAAGGGACTTCGATAGTCTAGCTCGAGCCGCGAGCCAACGGAATTGGTCCCTGTCATAAGCTGCATCTGTGGAAGACTGTTGGATATTTATAAAAGAGAGATGGACATCATTGTGTTCCCAATTTGTCCCCTTGAAATGTCGGATGGTTGGACCGATTAAGCCTCATTAGTTTGACAAGGAGTATGGAAATCTGGCTCCGAGCCTGCGCAGACTGTGGGACAGATTCCTCCTCTCTGGCTCTGCCAATGACTACGAAGGTTATAAAAGTCAGCGGAACCTTTGCAACGGTACAAAAAAGAATAAGCGCCGACATTTTGTAGAGCAACTCGCAATCGCCGCCATGACCGCCCCCAAGATAATCTTTGCTTACGTGAAGCGACGCCTGAAGTCGTCAGGTGATGTGCCAGTGCTGGATGGCCCTAACCTCCAGCACTGAGCGTCCGTCCGCGTTGGCGGCGCACTTCGCTTCAGTATTTACAAATGGCCAGGTGTCTATTCCGAGTTCGACCTCTACCGCTTTTATCGAACTCGACAGTCTGGATTGTGGCGTTGAAGAGGTATGTCAACTACTCGCTAATCTCGATGGCTCCATACCTGCCGGACCTGATGAGCCTCATCCACTGATTCTAAAGTCACTTTCGACCATCATCTCTCCTATCGTGACTGACCTTTTCAACAGGTCGCTGTCCATAGGTTCTTTGCCGATTTACTGGAAATGTTTGGTGGTGAAGCCTATTCCGAAAGGCGGCGACCCTAGCAAAGTAGACAACTACAGGTCAGTTTGTCTGACACCTATTTTGACAAAGGTTGCTGAGAAAATTGTGAACAAGGGATTGCTGCAGTTGCTACAATCGAAAGAGGTCCTGACGCCCGCACAGCACGGTTTTATGCAAGGCCGCTCATGCACTACAGACTTGCTTGTGACGAGGCACCAGTGCTTGAAGGCAATAAGCAAGGGGAGTCTGTCGACGCGATATTCATCTATTTCAGTAAAGCGTTCGACAAGGTTAATCATGAGGTTCTCCTTCGCGGTGGATCCGCGACTTTCTTGTTGGACAAAAGTGAAGGGTATAGGTCGACGACCATCTAACTGACTGGTATCCCTCTACAAGTGGCGCGCTTCAACGCACTGCGCTGGGGCTTACTCTGTTCCTGATCCACATCAACGATCTACCTCGGCTTCTCCGGTCGCCGTGTGCGTTGTTTGCGGACGAAATGAAAATTTGGAAAGAAATTACAGCTCCCGACAACTGTGGCCTACTTCAGCAAGACCTCAACTGCCTATCCACATGGTCTGCAGCAGTTCATCACCCGGTCAACCCAGCCAACTCTGTATTTATAAGCCTGGGGAAAGGTGCTGACGGCCGAATCTACACGCTTGACGGCCAACCGCTATATCCCACACACTCTGTGAAGGACCTAGGTGTACTCTCACGGTACGGTTTTAAGTCCGTGGACAACACGAACAGGCTATATCGTAACAGACGGCTCATGCTTTGGGCGCTCAAACGTAGCTTCGACACATGGTCTGAAGAGGTTGCCACTCGTGTCTTCTCTTCCATCATTAGATCAATGCTAGAGTACGGTTCGCCCGCCTACTTTCCGATTACCCGAGGCGAGGCACAAAAGATCGAACGGGTCCAACACGTTGCTACCGCGCTCATCCCGAGTTTACGTGGCTTGGGGTATGAAGACCGGTGCGCGAAACTAGGACTCTACACCTTGTCCTACCGTCGGGTGCGAGTCGACCTCATTATGACCTACCATATTCTACATCTCGGTGACTTCCCCATGCTGAGGCAAATGCTGCACTTACGAGATTCATGCAGCACACGCAGACACAGATACAAACATGTCATGCCGGATGTGAAACGTGTTCCCCACCCACTGTGCTTCGAACGGATAGTGGTAAATATTTGGAACAGTTTGCCTGAACATGTGATGGAGGCAACATCTGTGCAGCAGTTCAAAACGTTGTTAGATTTATATTTCACCATTATTCGCTTCAAAGAACGATTGCAGACTTAGGATGACATCGCACATTTGTGAGTCTTGCAATACCGTGAGTCAGATCTTTTGAATGTTACATGGGAACGACAACGATATTCACGGTTGATAATTTTATAAGGTTTTCCACCATATTTCGAAAAACTTGTACAGAACTCATTTCTGTTTGCTGTATAATACGGTACTCAGTGTTCCCAAGGAAGCTTGAGGGTGACAGTCAATTGTTTTTGCACACATAGGTCCGGACTGCTGTGCTTAATTGCCACAACCTCCGCGAGCTTGAGTACCTTGGCGTTTTCAATACGGTAGATAACCGTAAACGCCAAGTTAGAATCAATTCGGTGCCCCGTTCCAGGTAGATGTTTGGCTATCGAAGATGCCGGCAGTTTGGATCTTGACTTGTCCGTGCGATTGTTTTACCACACTTGTAGCAACCCATTTCGGGATGTGCTCACCGATCCGCTTGCGCAGACATCGGTCTGTTCTGTTAAAGTAACTGCTTTCACAGTTACAGACCAGCTTGTAAGTGCAATGCGTTGTGGCAGAGACCGACTGCGTAAGCGTAACCGGAGGCGTTGGTAACTTACTGGTTGTCCGAATTGGGCACAGTTTTGCTGCACTGAATGTACGTCGAATTGCTGTGGCAACACGCCGCTCGACTTGCATAGCCACATCATCCCCTTTGAATGGCAATTGGAGATAGACGGGCAGTTTTAACACTGTAGGGGGCTTTTGTTTGTTTCCTTCCGTCGTGCGACCGTGAAACTCAATAACCACTGTCGGGTAGCCATTTACCTCTAGCGTCTGTGTGATGAACTGCAATTCAGCTTCGACACACTTAGGACTGCATATTTTACGAGCTCGTTGGAACAGCGTTTTGACGAGGCAACCTTTGTACCGGACAGGAGTGAAGCTTCATGAAGCCATTTCCCTTCAGAAATTTTAAGAGAGTAAGAACGAACAACAATTATGCGGGATAACCTGAATTCAGCTTATTTCGTGTCTTCTCATTCAGCCGCTTACAGACAAATCGTGGAATGAGTAAAGGAATGCAATTGGAAAGGTGGTCAATAGGAAAATCATTAAAACACTGAGAAACTCAAGATCATTGCATGCCCCTTACCAGGGCAAGGCAAGACTGGCCACAAAGTCTACCTGTTTGCATAGGTTTGGTTTCATTCGTCGAATGACCGAGCTTCAGCGAAACGAAGCAAGCTCGCGTTGTTTTGTCTTTTGTATAATTTCGTCGCAGTTAGACACAGGCAGACAGCCACCACACATCCAGAAAAGCACTAGACGGCCGTTTCGTCCTTTTGGGACTCGTCAGTAGCGCGCCAAATCCTGCCAGATCCGAACCCACGACCTTACTCTTGCGAGTCAGCGACTTATGTCACTGAGCCATGGGCGACGGCAGCGGATCGCCATGACTGATATCTAACTGCGATATAGCGCGGCTCATCCTCCACTGTCTTGCATGTTGTGAATGTGCAGAGGACAGGGCTGGCCCCCAGAGCAACGACTTCCTTTGCAAGCCGCCACCAATCGAGGTGGCATGTAAGCTGCTAAGGCGACTACTGATTATTTGTAAGTAGCAGGGGTATTTATTGGGTTCTGTATAATTTCGTCGCAGTTTTGTCTGCTGATAACCTTGAATGCGTCACGTGAGTTTTCGCGCAAGGTACAATCGAGCAGATACGGAGCGATGGAGCTGGCAGGGAGTTTAGGTAGACTATTTGCCAATTTCCGTGGAACATGTTCCATGATCCTAGTTGATAGCCTTCTCTCGGTTCGGCCAATATACATGCTGCTGAAGTTTTCGTAAAATCCCGTCCAAGTGGACATTCGGTAGACAGAACCTCGTATCGAGCCTTGGTCAGTTCTAGTCAAAAGTACATCCAAAGAAAATGCAGACAGTTGTTATTCTCTAACTCACATGTGCAATGAGCGTTCGGATGTGCATTGTTCATCACCTCGAGAAGAGGTTGAGCGACATTGATGTTGGGGGCGATCACTAGCGTATCGTCAACGTATCGCTTGTAAAGACACATCTGATCGAGGTATGAGTCACAGCGTACTTCAAACATTGACATGAAATTGTCTGTTAGTGTGGGACCGAGTGGACTTCCCATTACCACGCCGTCCACATGTCGGTAGGACTCACCTTCGAATAAGAAATGTCCATTCTCTGTGCATAACAGAATTAAATCGTTTGGATATTTCACCGGTACCGGTAACGCCACTTTTATATTCGTTACGAAATTGCATAGGTATTCCACCGTCTCTCCTAATGGGACGTTACTAAAAAGTGATGGAACATCCAGTGAACACATTACTTTGTCTGCCATATTCACCCTTTATACATATTCAATCAGTTTGAACGTGTCTTTGACAGTGTGTCACTATCATTTATCTGATTGGCGCTAGGATCCTGACTAACCAGCTGGCCAGTTTATGAAACGGAGAATAATACATGGATAATATCGGTCTAAGAGGTATGCCAGCCTTATGGATTTTCGTTAAGCCATACATTCGTGGAGTGTAAGTGCCTGTTGGTTTAAGTCTGTTGTACGTTGTTTCTGTAATCATTCCGTGGTGCAGCAATATTTTCAGCCTACTGGCTACCGAATTTTCGATCTGGGTTACGTTGCTCCCACTTTTGTCCTTTTAAAACCTGCACTTATCGCTAAGTATCCCATTCATCTTGTTTATGTAATCTGACTTGTCCATGGTGACGACTCCGGTACCCTTATCCAACTTCAGAACTATCATATTCTTGAATTGTCAGATAGCTTAGTTCTTTGATGTAATGCTTGTCTAGAGTGCAAGTTTGACGAATCGGCGCCTTCATGAAGCCACTTGCAATGTCGACAAGGTTAACTTTAAGCCAGTTGCATTTTTCCTGTGTTGTTACGATAAGCTTCGATAGTTGCTCAGTCAGGTTTTCGAATTGGACTTCCACATGGATTCGATCAACTTTCCTTGGAGGGACTTTGTAATGCAGACCCAGTGAGAGAACTTCCATTTGTTTTCTGTTCAAAGTTATGGACGAAAACTTATGTACATTCTTCTGTATGTCATCATTAAAAATGAATTCCTCATCGGCATTCTCGAAAGATCTTTGTTGTGCTTTCAAAAATTTCCTTTTCATTCTGTCGACGACAGTCTTACCGAATTCGATGAACTTGATCCGGCCCACTAACGAGAGTTGATTGGTGATCGTGACACACCGGTCATGTATCTCCATAAGTTGCGTAGGCGTACTCCATCTTCGTCCTCCATGTAGGAGTTCGTAAGTCGCTTCAAGTTTGAAATTGTAGGTCTCAAATTATTCCGACGCAAACACTTGCAGAACTGACGGGGGTAATGTGCGTTACGTTTGCAGTCAGATAAGAAGCGGATCGCTCTTTCTCTTTGGCGATCTTACCTTTATGTGTTGTTGTTGCAAAACAGCTTGTGAAGCTATTCAATTGAAAATTCACGACATTTACATTTTTCCCTCACCGTTTGTTAAATCTTCTTACTTGCTTCGATACCGGATCGTTCACATAACCTATTTCGCACGACCTCATGCTCAATCGAAGAAAAAGTCAAAACGACCTTGTCCAAAGTAACGTGTTGGCCACAGGCAAACTGGAACTGTACAAAAGCAGTGGATCATGGTTATATTTATAGGTCGCCTCTTTACCTTCGATTTTTAGAATTAGATCAACTACCAAAATTAGCAGTATCACGCTGATCCAGCCAATCTAGGAGAATATAAGTCACGTGCATGTGTCGGGACATTCCAGTAATTTCGGAATCGATGCGATAGTCGATAGCAATCGATGAACCATTGAAGTAATGGTTTTTCCGTGAAATCCTTACTTTCTCCCGGACAGAAGCGCAGTTTGTAACAATGACATACTTTCTGGTTTGGTGTTCACAAGCGAATCATTAGATTGCTTCGCACAGAATATGTCAATTTGACCGGTAATTGAACTTCAGCAAGTAGTTGCTAATCTCATTTGGTACCTCAGGTGGTATTCCATCTGGTATGCTCTCTAAAGGATTCGGTTTCGGTCTCATCGTTCCCTCAAGTGCTTTCTTATAAGCTGTCGTAACACTCATTAACGTGATCGCAGCTCATTTTCTATTAATACCTGACCAAGTTGGCGCTGCCCATCGACATTTTTACTTTGAGACCGGTTTTTAGCCAGTCTTAGTACGGGTGTTCTTGACGATGTTGACCTTGATGGCTTCTGGGTTTCCTTTGTTAAGCCGGACAGACCGTCTACGGTGGGTTCAGCAACGAGCAAGAAACCAAACTGATTGATTGCCGTTGGCATCTAATGTTGATACAAAGCGCTTGCATAATACCGCACTAGACGTATTGCTCACCTGTGTTATTTCGCGGACTCTTAAACGGGCAATACAAAGCTGAAGCATCTTGCTCGATGCGGCGGAATTTCCATGCTAGTTTTTATTGACATCATTGTGTCCAATCATGTTCGCTCCTGCGAAAAGTTGACGTTCAAAATACTCACTGAGGCCAGTCACCATCTCCACTGTGCATTGTCGAGATGTAGCACGACTTCTTCGACTAGACGAACGTGCAAAGCCATTTATACCCGCACACGAGCTTACGGTACGTCAGTTGTTCCCTAGTTGTCACGTTTTCTGAGGGATCAAACTGTGGTCAAACAAAACTTTGTTGCTCGACTGTATTGATGATATCACCACTGCCGCATTTTTAAACTGGTGTCACACCATATACATTTATCATATTTTTGTTTGATTTTATTTGTGCCCTTAGCGTTCTTGTTGTAGCTGAATATTCACTCTTCATGGGTACATAATTCGCATTGTTGACTTGACTTGAGTCCTCGTTATAACTTTGGGCGGCTGTGTGCTCGAGCCAAACATCATTCTAGCTGCAATTTTCTCTTTTTTTACTTCAGGATGTTCGATCGCGCCATAGAACTGCATCAAACTGCTCTACGCCTCTTGCCGGATTCACAAACCACTTTAGCTGGTCTGGCCCTTGTGTATGCGATGATGGGTCAAACGAGCGAGTCGGTAGACTATTTGCACCGCGCTCTTCGCGTTCACCCAATCAACAGTGGCGCCAGTGCATTTGCTGCCTCAATGCTCAGCATATGTACCGATCTTTTGACTACGAAGTCGTCGGATGCAAGCTCTCAGATCCCAGGACGAGGTGAGGAAATCATCAGTGTAGGATTTTCCCCCAATTGTCATAATGTGGAGTCCAAGATAAGGCGAATCGATACTAATGTCCTAGTCTCCATGTTCATGGGTATTTCTCCAGAATACCGTGTGTTGGCTGTACCCACGGACGACGCGGATTTTTTGCATCACCGTGTGCTTCGGCTTACTGTGTTATACGTGTATTTTCCTGCGTGAATTGTGTGCCGATATTTTGGCATATTTTTCAACATGCGCAAAGTTAGTACTTATTCTCTGGATAATTCCGGAGATCACGTTGATTGGCCCAACTGCCGTCTGTCTGCCATCTTAAATTTCTTCTACTTTGTGGTGCCATCTCAAGCTACTCATGGTTCGTGTTCAAATGTTGTTGGGCACGAGGCTGTTGCACTTCGGTGCTTCGGCTGCGATGTTTTGTCCTATAGTCCATGCATTGGCTTATCCGTTGACATCTTTCGAAAATATATCGACATCCGACTCCGGTTTTTCTAGGTTATATGTGATAAATTTCGTAGTTCAAGACATCAAAATGCACAGTGACCGCCAATGACTACATAAAAACCTCTTACGAGCGGAAACACGCCGTTTACCTCGTGAGGTCAACGCCCTCGTGAAAGTATTTCTGTCAACTCGCCTTCCCCTGCCACTCCTCGATCTGCACCACCACCGTCGTCTTCGACCCCGGTCGATTCTCAGGTTCACTTTTCCCCACCGACGGAAGACTCAGACTCGAACCTCCAAAATGCTGCTTCACTCATCGGTCCGCGAAATTCTCAGATCGTGTCTGTAAACCTCTGAACACCGAGGATCCTTGGGCCATTCTAAAGCGCAAGTGGCCACATGACCTACTTCCGGCGCCCCCTGTCGGTAAACAACAACCTAAACCGATAAGTGCTCCTATTCCTGCTCTCTCAGATTCATCACCGATTTCGCTGAGGCGTCATAATCTCATGGATTTCGTGCACCAGTCAAGGTGAAAACCCTCACATGCGTTATGACCACGATGTTAAATTCCTCCAGGAGCTCATCGATAGGCTCTTAGATGTAGATGAAACAGTCTAACGATTAAACGCATTGTCCGACTTGGGCGACAAACTGACCAGTCATGTATACCTCTGCGAATCAACTTTACAAATCGCACTATGCCGCAGCTCATCCTGCCTCCTCTGTCAAGGCTGAAAAGCATGAAGGTTCACATCCGCCGAACCGGAAGACAGGGATAGTTTGAAGACTACGGTCCTTGGGCTCCGACGTCGTACAGAAGAAGGAGAGGCTGACTTACACCTTGTAAATTTTTGGGGGGTCAAGAAGGGCGTAAAGCCTGTATCAATCGGTCGCTCAACCTTCAGGCACGTCCCGCGGTACCTCCCAGGACCTCCCTGTGGCATACGCCAACGTATGCAGCCTAATGGACAGATGTGACGAACTGTGGTGCTTCGCTATCTCGGAGCGGACGGACGTCTTAGGCCTTACAGAGACTTGGTTGAACACCAACGTCATACTCCGGGAAGTCGGCTTGTCAGGATACTTTTGTTTCCGATGCGACCGAAAATCAAAGGCTCACGGTGGTGTTCTGCTGGACATCAAGTCGCCAATAGCTGAGAAATTTATCGGGACCTATCGGATCGTGGATAACCTTTCCGAGCAACCGTGATACTCGATCCGCCTCAGACGCGCAAAACTAATAATGGGTATTATCTACCGTATCCCACTAAACCGTTGTTGTGACTGGCTACCACATGTACAGAGGCACACGATTCGCCCTCAGTTCTCACTGATGGGGGATCTAAATTTACCTAAGATATTCTGACCCGACGTTCGGCTTATTTCCGCTCATGGCGACTTTGAGGCTCAATTCGCTAAAGTGACTATTGAAATCTGGGAGGCGCAACATGTCATCCAACCGATGCGCGTAACTCCACACTCGGCATCTTGTCTGAACCTAATGTTTGCGAGCTGCGAGCAGAAGGTGAAAGAGATCAGAATCCTCGAACGTCTAGCGAACAGTGACCACTGCACCATTGTGACAAGCATAGAACTGTCGTTACCGTATTACAACCAACGGAAACCGATACTCAACTCTTGGAAGACGGAATTCAACGGGCTCGTTCAAGCCGCAAGTTTGACTAATTGGACACTGCTACAGGATGCGTCGCTTAATTCCTGTTGGTCATTAATGAAGGGGAAGCTTAACTCGCTATGTATACGGTTCCTTCCCCTGAAATATTCAAAAGTCTGACCTGTCAAACCGCATTGGTTTGATAAGGAATGTAAACAGCTAGCGCAACGGCGTCACAAACTTTGGGATAGATATAGCATCTCAGCGTAACTTATGTAACGGCGCAAAGATCAAGAAGTGCCGTCAGTTCGAAGAGGAGCTGGCAGCATCGGCCACAACCGTCCCCAAGAGAATATTAGCTTGTCCCGAAATCAATCGAGTTTTTAGCACACTTTTTCAATCAATATTTATGTCAAACAAGCAACAATGTTTAATCAACGGGACAGCCAACGCTCAGTTAAATTGTCGTTGCCTCTCTCATAGAACGAGCTAGGCTGGCTGTTAAACTATTGCGCAAGGTATGTTTCCATATGGTTGAGGTCATGGAATCTTTTGTCCTTGATGTGAGCTTCCAGAGAGCTAAAAAGATGATAATCAGTAAGATCAAGGTTCGATTTATATGCTGGGTGCATAAGAGTTTCGATACCGAGCTGCTGAATTATGAGACGCGTCATCTTTGCCACATGAGGATATGCGTTTCCATGTAGGAGAATGATTCGGGTTGCTTTTTTGATGTTCGTCGACCATCTCTTGCAGTTGTTGACAGTAGACATCGGCAGCAACAGCAGTTATCAGGTAGCAATTCTTAATAGATGACGCCGCGGCGACGCCACCAGACCGAAAGCACCTTTTTACCGTGCTGTTCACCTTTCAGGACTTGTACTGGCGTTTCATCTGCTGCGATCCACTGATGCTTCCTGCCATGGTTGACGCTTCTCGTCTCCAGTAACGATATCGTTCAGCCGTCGACGATTGCGTCCTCGGGTGAGCAAAGAAAGTGTATTGGCAGAACGATGTAAAAAGTGCTCATCAGTCAATTCGTGTGATACAAGTTGTCCAAGCTTTGGGAGCATTCCGTATTGATGCAGATGGCGATGAACGGTGGTTTTTGGAAGGCCAAAGTGTGATGAGACTTCACGCACACTCTGACTCGGATCCTCCTTTAGAGCGTACTTGATGCTGCTGTCAATGTCCACCGGCGTATATGCTTGAATTCCGATGTTGGACAAATTGTGGTTGCGTACTTTGAATCGGCGGAACCAAAACGCCACTATAACCTAACTCGGATCATCCGTGCCTAGTACTCCACGCATGTTTCGACAAGCCTCGATTGCTTTGCGCCCCTGTAGGTACTCGTACAGTAAGCATCCGCGAATAGCATGTTGATCATTAGCCAATACCGAAGTCATTGCTAAAATGTAGAATAAATGGACAATAGATTACTGCTCCACTGTGTCCCTTTATATACACATATAGAGGAATCTTCTAGAAGTTTCCAGAAAAATCGGGAAAGGAATGCGAAAAAATTCGATTGATTTCTAGACAACTTAATATTTGCTTACTTGTAACGTCAACTGAAACCTGGGGGCGACCTACCGGTCTTAGAGAGCTTGAACGGATAGACGCTCATTTTAATCGCGGAGCACGCGGACGCCTTGGTTTCGCACTTCCTCACCTTATTTTCCAGTTAACCGGCGGCTGTTCCAGTACCGGCACAGGTTGCGCCAGTCTTGCTCGATAGCCTACAATGTGATGCAGACGAAGTGTATCAACTGCTCGTCAACCTCTATGGTGCAAACCTCCAGACTGGAAATGCTCGATTGTGAGACCGCTTCCCAAGCGTGGTGATCCTAGTAAAGTAGAGAACTATAGACCGATCTGTTTGACTTCGATATTGTCCAAAGTTCTCGCGAACCTTGTGACAAAGTGTCTGCTGTCGTTCTTCTAATCGATGGACGTATCGACGTTAGCGCAATGGCTTCACGAAAGGGCGATCCTGGATCATCAACTTGATGTACGCAAACCACCAGTAGGTAGGAACTCTCAACGAACGGAAAGATGTTGACGTGTTGTACACCGACTTTCTTAAGGCGTTTGACAGAGTGAATCATGAGCTACTCCTTCGTAAACTGAGGACCTACGGAATCGGTGGCACGCTACTTCAGTGGTTAAACGAGTTTATTGTGTCACGACAGTTTAGAGTACAGGTCAATAACTACCTGACAGACTGGTTCCCATCGATCAGTGGTGTGTCTCAAGGTACTGTACTTGGGCCGGTATTACTTCTTACTCATAGCAACGATCTTCCGCAGCAACTCTAGTCACCATGTGCTCTGTTTACAGGTGATTTGCAAGCCTGAAGAATGTTTAAGAACCATGACGATTGCGCTCGTCTTCAGCATGACGTAGAATGACTATCAACGTGTTCCATTGAAGTGCAACTCCCTCTTAACGCAAATAATTCGGAGTTCATCAGTATCACCAGACATGCAGCCACTGGATCATACACCTTGGACGGTCAGTTGCTCCACTCTATCACATCTGTCAGAGACTTAAGAGTGCTCTCGCGACTTGACATGAGATCACTAGAAAATACAGAGAAATTGTACCGTGCGGGACTTCGTATGCACTGGCATTACGAACGCAGTTTCTCCACATCATCATCATCATCATCATCATCATCATCATCATCATCATCATCATCATCATCATCATCATCTCATCATCATCATCATCATCATCATCATCATCATCATCATCATCATCATCATCATCAACAGCAGTACATCAGCCATTTGAACTGATGCTTCGCTGCCATACAACCATGAGGACCTATGAAATAAAGAATAAGAAGAGGGAGAGAAAGGGGGACTTACCTGAAAACCTTAATGCCCTAAGCAAATGTTCTGGGTCAATGCGCCTACACCTTGTGTAGACAATATACCGTCACAACCAGCTGGCTATCGTGCAAAGATAAGGCGGCATCAGCGAGACAGCTTCCTTGCGGCTTTCACTGACCCGCGTCATAATCAGCCATTACCCCGCAGATAACTCAGCACCAAACATACTTTAAACAGGCAATCCGATTAGAAGACGGCAGCAGACGCGCCACTGGTGTCGGTTGGGAGCCATGTCCTGTAAAGTCTCGAGCTAAGCACAAGGCGAGTCATGTGGACTCCAACCCGGAAGGCGAGACGGACCAACGGCACCCAGTTTGGTTGTCAGTGAGTTCATTTCCCGCTGCCAAGTCAACTTCTGTCCACCTCGAGCCTTGCGCCATCCTACACCTGGTAGACTGAACAAGGTCCTCCTAGGTAAGCGATGACCAGGCATGCGTAGCACGTGCCCGAGCCAACGCAACTTATACAGTGCTATCTGTTGTTCTAGGGTGCTAGCATGATTATCACCACCTAATACTTGCCTACGCACATA
>CALYDF020006790.1:0-13067 GCA_944474145.2 Dicrocoelium dendriticum
GTAGGCACCTTGTCAACATGCACATCAAGCGAAACCACACCGAGGAAATCAATCAATGGCCAATCACTTGAAACGACAAGATGAAATAAAACAAATGCAATAATGCATACACATACGGTAGCATATCACTTCTCTAAATTAACAAATGAAGTAGGTTGGTTAGAAACGAATCCCCGATAAGGGAAAAATGTCCACAAGTCACTTAAAAATGCTACAAACGCAACAAAGTTATCAAACGCAATTAGTGTAAGCAACGTGGTCAGTTAATAGAAGATTATTCAGGTAGACAGAATAAACCAAATAAAGTGGAATGAAATTTAGCCAGCTTAAAAAGACCTAGTTTCAGTGTAAGTTGGTTTATCCAATTCCGGTGAAAAAGCATCAAGCATGCAACCTCAGCATCAGCATTGAGCACATGTATAAATATACATATATTTCAATGGTTCAACAGTGTATGATGGGATATAAATCAGAAATTTACAATATTAACAGGGTTAATATGCAAAAGCAAATTAAAAGCAAAATGTTCCAACGTGGAACTGAAGTATCACTATTGCACTCCATCTTACTGTTATGTAGCTTTTATCCCTAAGATGAAAGTCTAAGCGTCTTACGAATGTCTTAGTGTCTGGTGCTTTCACCACATATCTTAGTAACGCATTCCAGTGAGAACAGATTCTAAGTGGGTAAACATATTTTCTACAATTCAGAGTGGAGTGTTGTGTTATTACTTTCCGGTGGTTGCCACCGCTTTGTTTTAATGGGCTAGGGTCAACGGTTATGTATCTGGATGCTCGCTTTCAGTTATTATCCGGTATGTGAGAGTAAGATCTCCTCGAAGCCGTCGGTATTCTAATGAGAACACCCCGAGTACACGAAGACGGAGTTCGTAACTTAGACCGGATAGTCCACGCGTTGCCTTTTGACATTTTTCGGGGTTGTTCCAATAAGTGCATATTTCGTTTTAACCATGGACACCAGACTTGAATTGCATATTCAACGTGAGGGCGAACGTAAGAGTTAATCAGCAATGGTACTAGCCGTCTCTCAAAGGTTCCGCGAGCTCGCCTCAAAAGTCTCAAGTTCAATTTTGCCACACTTGCTGATTTCGAAGATTGGAGCGATTTTCCAAGACTCACTTGTACGATTATACCTAGGTCGCGTTCACTAGTCACGTGCTGCTGGACGCGTTTTCCCAAAAGGTATGTCTTGACAGAGCTGCTGCGCACCGTCAGCAGTTGGCAATTTGCAGGGTTCAATGGGAGCTGGTTCCTTTCTGCTCATTCGTTAATCCGAGTAAGATCTTGCTGGAGATAGACACTGTCGGATGCTGAGCGAATTGCTCTCCAAATTTTAGCAGCATCTGCAAATATTTGCATCGGAGATAGAATGACTGCTGGAGGTCACTTAGATAGACAAAATCAGTAGCGGACCGAGGACGGATCCTTGTAGTACACCACTGAAGACTCAAAGGCTTGTAGAGTGTGTGTCGGCTACTCTTAATTTGATCACTCTGTCGCAAAATTAGTTTTCAAACCAGGTGAGCAGGTAATCGTTGATACCGTAGGAAGCAAACTTCTGGGGGAGAAATAAGTGATCGACCCTGTCGAATGCTTTAGAAAAATCCAAGTAAATCACATCTATATGGACTCCTTCATCAGCCGCCCTGGTCCATGAGTCCCGAGTAAGCAGCAGATTGGTGAGACAAGATCGTCTGCGTCTGAAACCATGTTGGGCATTAGAAATTATTTGTTGACTTTCAAAGTATCGCGTCAGTCTATCTGCGATTACTGATTTCATCACTTTTGTTAAAACAGGTAGGTAATTGAAAGGATCCGATGGCTTACCTCCTTTGTATATTTGAGTGATATTTCCATTTTTCCGATTCCATCACCTTTGATAAACCAGGAAGAAGAATACTAGGTCGCTAGTGTGCAGGATCCGATCGCTTACCTTCTTTGTATATTGGAGTGATAATTCCATTTTTCCGCTTAGATGGCACTGTATGGGAGTTAAGCAGACACTGAAAAATAGTTGCAAATGGTGCTGCCATGGCAGGAGAAAGGTTTATCAATATTTTTCGGCAGCTCTTGTCGATTCCAGGGGCACTGTACTCCTGGAGCGACTGTAAGTTGCTTCCAACATCTGCTAGAATAAAAGTGACGCTAGGTAAGCCAACGCCATTTGTTTGGAGTTGATAGGGCGAAGGTTCCATGGTATTTGTAGCTACCGAACCAAACTGCAGGAGTAGAGCGTTCGCGGCATCCACAGCGTTGGTTGTTAGGCCACTGGCCTTCTCATGTGGTGATATGCGGGGCTTAACCTTTCTTTTCTATTCACAAATGTGTGCAGTAGTTTGGTGTTATCCATAAATTTCAGCACTACGGTCTCCTGCCATTCGTACTTATCGACTCTGATGAGCGACGTGCGGTAGTTTCTGATTGCATTGTAATTCTGCCATGTGATATTACATGGGTTTAGCGAATGTCGACTCCAGATTTCATCTCTTCTGTTGACCCATTTACATGTTCTGCTTCGGATCTATGTATTGGTCCGGCGCGATGCTCGTAATGGTACAACCTTCGAGGTCGATTGCATAACCAAGTACATTTTATCTTTCAGTGCATTCCACGCGTCATTCGCTGAACTGTTCGTCTGTAGGTCCCAGTCAACGGTTGCTGCTAAGTTGTGCAGCTTAAAATTATCCATACTAGTTTGTTGCCACATTTTTATTAATAGTACTGGCATAACACACATAACCAAATGTTAGGACTGAATAATCGCTACGGCCCAGAGGAGGATGGTATGCTACTGACTCAACCATCAACTGTTCATTAGCCAGGATTAAGTACAAGATTGATGGCTTGTTTGAACCGCGGTGTCTGGTTGGTCGATGCACATGGTTATACAAAACTGCCATATCAATGAATGCGAGGAGTTTCGATTTAAATGATGGCCGAATAGGGGATATTGATGTTATTGATGTATCATTACGGCAAACAACTTTCAATATCCGTGGCCCGCTAGCTTGGTAGCTTGTTGAAGCAATTTGACGGGTGACGTCAAAAGCCATACATTCTGCATGTTGTAGAGTTCTGCGATGTACGTCCATTCTTCGATGTTGTGTTTCTGTCGTGCACTGCTATCGTCATGCTTCAATTCTGGCACACCATGAGCCCGTAACACATTCTTCATCTCATTTTGACGTGACGAACTAGGGTTGGATTTCCGCATATCTTTCTGCCCATGGCCTGTCAGGGAAAATGCGGGCACTGACAGAAGGGCTCACTAGAATGTGGCTTGCTAAGAGAACATCTTCCAGTTCGCGTTTGTTCTTAAACGCTTGTCGCAGTAGCCAAGGTTCTCCTACTTGTGGACATGATGGATTTCGTGAAAGGCGTGTAAGGCTGGTTGGGAGAAGTTTCAGTCCGAGTGCGCAGGTTATTACAGCCCAGCGGTTTTACTTCTCGGAGTGTCTACCTAGTGGTTTCTCGGACGTTTGAACATATCACTGTCAGCGCCTGTTCGTTGCGTAGCAACTGTTTGTTCTGCAGTTCCTTGTGAGCGTAGGTTTGTTGAGTGCGGGCGTCTGGCTTGTCTTCCGTGGACGATAGGCCAAGCCTACAGCAAGATTTTTACGTGCAACGCCGTTAGTTGCACTATCGGTATGAGTCAAATGTTGTTGCCCAGCTACTGCCGGAGGTAATCGTGCAGTTTGTGCGTAACTGCATGCTTTAGAGCATGACGTAAAACTTAGCAGACCGTTCAACCAGCCTGTTTTCGCTGCTGTTTTTCACTAATGATGTTTCCCTTTCGCTGGACTGGGTAGCATTATTGTTAGAGAGCTTTTGCCTTTTAACAGGTCGGGGATTCGGGCTACGTAATGCACTAACCCGCAAATCGAGTTTTGAGATTTTCCCTGCCAATACCACGGTCAGCTCCTTTTGGTCTGCCGATGTAACAGTCAACGTTGCACACCTTATCGTAAGCATTTGAACAATCTTAATTATCGGACTATCTAAACATAAGACAGAACCACAACCTCTGTCGATACGCTGTTAGCTCCGTTAAGTGTACTGTTTACATTTGTTGCGTCGTAGGAATTGGCACAGAACGAACACGTGCTTTTCGAGAGGATCTCAGTTCCCCGCTTGTCGGAGCTACGAATGACCTTGGGGTTGTTGCTTACTGGATTCCTGGTTGACAAACCTCTGGCCGGAATGTACTTTTAGGTTGCTCCGGTCATACCGTTTGGGCTGCCTCAGTTGTCTGCTCCTGCCAGCGGCTTTGGTGTTGGTGCGTCACTAGGCGCACTAGTAGCTGCGTATTGGAGCGCTTGATTCCTCCACAAGTTATATCCTCGATGGGAGTGAAGTTCCTCACCCGACTCAGCAGGTTGATCTAGGTTTCGTCCATATTCCACACTACATTCTAGAGACCACTGGAAGAAGTCGGCTAGTAAAGGTTTCCGGATGTTGTGGTTTATCCGTCGTTCTTTCGGGACCCTAACCGCTTATGTTTTTGTAAAGCATTTCTCAGCGTTTGTGCGACCCAAATAAGAATATTGTGTCCAGGCCTGTCCATCATACCTTGTCCGGGACAAAATGACGCTATACAGGGTGTTGAGTGTCGGTAATAGGTTGGCCCAGGGGTTACAAAGACAAACATACCCCGAACGCCTACTTAGTTCGGGGATGCATTCAATGCACTTTCGAAGGATTAGAGGGGACCTAATCATAACCTACCGTATTTTGACTGGGAAGGTTGGCTCCGATTCGTCTTGGTCTCCGCGGGCATTGTATGAAGCTGGACAAACCGCAGTCCGATCGAGTTAGAGCGGAGACACAGTTATCGCGGCGAGTCATCGAGCGTTGGAATTTGATTCCAGAAAATGCTGTCAAGTAAGCTATGGCTAAAGGTTTTGCGCTTCAACTAGATTTACTTGGGTGGCAACATGAAGCCTTTCCTTTTTCCTAACTAATTCCCACCTTCATTCTGCTATTCTATTTTCTGCACTTTCCCTCACCATTGGTATTATTCCTTTAACTGGTTTCCCTTACTCTTTACATTCGCTTTTTATTCCTCACTTTGTTACTTCACCTAACCGCATAGCAGCGACAGCTACTGTTTTCGTTTTAGTTTCATCAAGAAGTCAGAGCACCCCTATCAACTCCTGGATCAAAGACCCGCTCAAGATGGAACAATTGCAAGGTTCATCCTATCGTTCCAAGCCCAGCTGAACTTGAACTTGAAACTCAAATAAGCAAAGTTACTCAAGTTGCCCTTAGTGAATAAATTTCCGAAGGTTTTTTTGTAGTGTACCAGCGTGTTGTTGAACTTACTTCAAAAATCTAGACCCCGTTATGTAGAGCTCAGTGATCCGAATTGATTGAGCGTACTTCCGAAGAGGTGGCAGAAAAATGTGAGGGGCTAAGTCCAATTTAACACAGAACCCAGGATTGCACGAATTAATCGGCCATATATATATATATATACATATATATATATATACTTGTCATTTAAACCCGGCGCGTCAAACAAAAGGAGCAATTTTCTCAAAGTTTCGACAACAAGTACTAATGACACCCCCTGATGGGGTACCTCTAGAGTAGCTACACTGCATTGTCGCAACTGCATGTATACTCCAAAATCGGTCATGCAGTACAAACTTGTTTCTACTCCCAGCAAACTGGAAGGAATCTTTCACTATCAGAGTAGAAGTCCATCTCCTATGCCTGATATTCTGGAATTCCTTCGGCGGCCTGAACCACCACAATCACCCGAAAAATATTCTACCAATTTCATCAGTGACCCACTACTGGGTTCGACGAGAACGTTTTTCGTTCGACCTCAGTTTTCTGTGCGAGTTCATAACGCCATTCCTGACTCGAGTTAAGTCCAATGTGGCTTACCATAAGAATGAGTACTATGCCCACTTAGCTTCCTAGCAGTCACTAACGGTTATGCTAACATGCTGCAGTCAAACCTCATAATAATTCAAAGGATCTGAAAATCTGGAATGCAATGAATTTAGTAAAATATCATTTCGCGATTAGCCCTCTACAGTCGCTCTATGCGACCATCCGAGAACCCACACCAGCTTAAATTCGGGAAATTCAAGCTCGAGAGTATATACTATCAGCTACCGATGGATATCGACTTTGGAAACAACATTTACAACGTGATACACAAGAAAGTAATTGCGGAGTAATTGTGCAGGTTGAATTTTGTTTCTGTAAACGGATCGAATAAGCCTCTAACAGAGCCTGTCAAAACCCGACAGATAGCCCGCCCAAACTAGCTACATACTACTGTCGGCTTGATTGGCGACATAGTATTTCTCACTCCGCGTATCGCGAGTATGAAACACTCACCCGACTCGAGTCATCTTTGCATTTTCAAATGACTCCTCTATGACACACTAACCTATCTGAATTGCGTGAGATAGTCGGTATCAGTCAGAAGACGAGGTAACATGAACCAATATGATCAACAGGCCTCTTCATGTGAATTGCTTTTTAAGTCACTCAAAATTTGAAAGTAGCCGGTCGTTCTTTTTCATTTGTACCGTTGTTATTGTAGTCCCCACACCGTCATTGCGCGTGATCTGTTAAGCGCTCGCCTTTTTACCCATTATAAATCGCTGTTCATATTTTATTAACACTTACTACATGAATTGTACGCAGATACTGAGAACCGTTGGTTAAAATTGAATACTTTGATAGAAACATGAACGGGTAAATAAACGAGACTAAATCATCTTTTATTTTCGTAAAGTATCTGGAAATTAATGAGCTAACCACGATACCAGCTTTCTGAGAAATGGGAACATATCCATCAAAGATGTAAACAAAAATAGGAAAACTAATTTTTTGAGCTCTAGACAAATATTTTGAAATATTTGCTTAATTATGTTATTGCTCAATCAAAAAATTCTCGCCGCGCCTGCAATTTTTGAGAAATTCCGATGCTTTGCACGCATAGATATCATGTCAACTTCTCGAAACTGTGCCGTATACTTTAGAATTATTTGCCGGAGTCTTTGAATATTACAAAATGGCATTTGTTGGGCAAAATACAGATATTTTAACATCACAACACGATTTACTTGTTTAACTGTCTTAGAGAAATATGAAGGTTTCACACTCGTTCATGTACGAACTTCAATTGAATACGTGCCTTGATTACTAAATGCGTTACTGCCGCACCAGTGAAACGTGAGTTCAATTCAAATGCAGTCCTTATCAGGGTGCAGAAGTTGCAAATTTATCTATTAATTCTAAATCAATTATCTCATCTCGAAAAGGTTACTAAGCTTGATGTGGAAGGCAGTGATCGGGGTTGTAATTTCATAAGGGCAAATCACCCAAAGAGGCGGGTGGGCTCATGGTGCGTTGAAGCTTGTGGTGGCGAGATCCTGACAGATCGTCGACTCGCTGCTGCTAAAGTTGTGTTGTGGACTTATGTCCTGGATGCCTTCTCGTGACGACCGCTGAGTGGGAGTTGGGTTACATCCTTCTTCTAGCCAATAGCCAGGACACAACTCCGCATGAGTCTGTTCAAAGACTCATGGTGCTGGTTCCGCTGACTTACGGGTGTATTCTTTATCGAAGGCTTTGACTGAGAACCTGTTTCGTTCTCCTGTCAGGTATGGAAGCCATGGCAGTATCGTAGTCCAACCCCCAACTATGAGTTGCACCAAAAATCACAAATCCATGCTGCATCGGCCGTCACGTAGTGGCCTAAAGAAAAAGGGTCACCTTGGCTGATGTACACAGCAGGGTGGATAAGCGAACACACGCTACTCCTGGCGCCTGCCTTCTCTCCACTTCCCCAGCAAATACACTCTCTGTCCCTCGTTCACCAAACTCACTACTTCCTCTAATCCAGCACGTCACTTCCCATACGGTTTCTTGCCAAGAAAATCGTAAATATCTGCGCAGAGCGCTTAACATTGTGTGCTAGAAGATGTGCACTTTTCTCGACCGGAATACGAGTGAACTTCCCTAGCGACGCACTGCACTAGTCGAAATGGAACTGGCGCGCTACGACATCGATATTGTGGCGCTCAGCGAAACCGGACTCGCTGAGCAAGGGGGGTTACATGAAGCTGGTGTTATCTACACTTTCTACTGGGTGGACAATGCCTGCTCAGCACCAGGTGAACATGGGTCAGATTTGCAATATATGATCGCCTAAATGGTCAGTTGGCGAGGGAGCCGAATGTCATCAGTGTGCGCTTGATGACCATTTGTCTACGACTCGGAAGAGGTAAGTTTGCCACTTTTATAAGCACGTACGGTCCCACCATGTTAAATCCGGATGGCGCACGTGATCAATGCTACACTCAGTTGTCTTTCGTGATACGGTTTGTGCAAAGGATCGACCAAATATTTTCGCCGGTTGATTTCAACGCGCTCGTTGGGCGTGATTCATGGGTGTGGACAGATGTCATCAGTCCACATGGTATTGGTTCAGTGAATGCGAAGGGTGACAGGCTGCTCTCGCTGTTTCCCACCCACAGCCTGATGATCACGAACACTCACTTTGCACTGCGTGCGAGTGATATGGCAACGTGGACTCACCCAAGGAGTGGTCAAGCTCAGCTGCTGGACTACGGCATCGTACGTCAACATGATATGCGTGAAAAGCGCATGACACCCGTACGGCGTGGAGCTGAGTGTGGTAGGGGTCACAAGTTGGTGCGGACCAAATTTTAGATCTGCGTGCGGAAAAGTATGTACAGTTTTCCCGTCGGGAATCGGATGAGTAAATTTAACATTCTTTCCCTTAGGAATATGGCGAAACGTATTCAGCTGGAGAAGACGATGCTTGCATGCTTGTGTAATGTAGAATGTATAGCTACAGTAGGCGACCTGTAGCACCACATTTGTGACCAGGTGACATCTGCTGCCGAGAAGACCATCCGGGGCACAAACTGTAAGCGGCCTGATTGATTTAACAAGTACAACGTGACAACTGGCGCATTAGTAGCAAAGAAGAATGCAGCATTTGCTGCAAATGTGGCAGACCCCAGAGACTTGGGTAAGTTGAGCGAGTTTCGCAGAATTCGAGGGCAACTGACCCAAGAGCTCCATGGCTTAAAGAATGCATGGTGGACGGAGAGAACAAAGCAGCTAGAATGCTACACGAATGCCGCCGAAACAAGGCCGTGCACGAAACGAGGTTGGAGCCGCTGAGTGCGTTGCTCGATACTACTACATGCGCTGTCTATACACAGACTGCAGACATGATGCAGAAACCACTTTTAAAAATTCTAGAATCGGTGGGACAACGGCTTACAACTTACAGCCTAGGTGACAGCTTCCATTTTGTCGAAAACATCAAGAATGCTAAAATTTACAGGAAAATGATGCTCTCTTTTGATGTTGTCAAGCTTTTTAACAACGCCCCGCTGACTGAGAGAATGGATTACTTTTGTGATAATATACCCCTTTCAGAAATAAAAATGTGCATACCTACTCGTGAGCTCAAAGCCTACTCTTGCGCTGCACCTGGAATGTAAATTTTGTATTTAACGGCAAATACTATGGGCAGCAGGACGGCGTGGTCATGGGATCTCCTCTGGGTCCACTACTGGCGGATACCTTTAAGGCAAAGTTGGGGAGAACATAATTGCAGACGGATATAGTCACTTTTAACCGCTACTATCGGTACATGGACCATATGTTTGTTGTGATGGATGAGCACGTTAACCTAGATGAAATTCTTAACTGTTTTAACCGAGCTCATGCAGCATTGCATTTTACCTATGAAAAAGAAACCAAAAATCCGATGCCGTATCTTGATGTTCTGTAAATTAGGAGACCAGAAGGCTCATTTCAGTGGCAGATCTACAGAAAGCTAACGTGGCTTGGTCAGTATATGAATTTCCACAGCTTCGTCTTTTTGAGATATAAGGGCAACTTAATTCGCTGTCTTACCACCACAGCACGTCGAATCTCCTCGGAAGACACCCTAAATACGGAACTGACGTTCATACAGAATATACTGAGCGAAAATGTATACCCGGCAGAGTTATTTTAGGAAACATTGGGGAAAAGCCTTAACAGGTGCCGGCGTTAACATCGGCAAAAAAGAATTATTCATACGCCTACCTTTCAAATGGGATGCAGTTACTGAGAGTTTACTTTGAAGTCTTTCGGGCGCATTTAAGTGGACCTTCGCAGCAGCTACGCTAAACTGCGTGTTTTCGACGGAACCATATGTCCGTTCACGAAACAAAGATATGTTGCCCATGCTGACCCCTTCAAAGGTTATTTATCAGTTCGTGTGCGCCTTTGGCGCAACCTATATCGGTCGAAGGGCGCGACCCTTGTCCAAACGCGTAAGTGAACATTGCCCACGTTAGTTGCATCAAGGTGGCACCAAGGACATTGCCAGTTTTATTCTGGCTCCTACTGTCGACAGTGGGCGTCAGTTGGATCTAAAGCGTGCGTATAGAGTAGTAGACCAGTTCCATCACACGACCAAAGATCCACGCATTCGTACACATGCGACGGCCGAATCACTTTGCATTCGATTGCTTCAACCTTCATTATTAGCGCAAAAGAAGCTAGTCCAGGCTTTACAGCTTCCCTGAATGGCGTAAACGGGAGATACTGAGGTCAACGGCATGAGGTCAAACTTCGTAACACGTAGTTACCTCGTCTTGATTTTTCGTCTATAATAATTGTACTAAAGGTCGGTACTACTCTTGCCTTTTACAGCCCTATATTTGTGTGTACTGGTCTGATGATGAAACAATGAAAGCAATTGCCGACCAAACACACTCCTATTTCTCAGTAACTTGCATGGGGATTTTCGTCCCTTTGATTTGCTCTTCATCAACTGTTCAGAGATTGACTTAAACGGGCCGAAACAACGTGAGATTACGACGTGTCTCGCCGACACACCGACTCTAGATGTGACGCAGAGAGCACTTGCTCAGCTGCGAAACTGCAACTATGTTCATTTCGACGGGATCCCGCCTGAATTATGAAACACGGCAGACCTGCGTTGGTGAATGCGCTGCACCACTTGGTGCAACGCGTATGGATTGAGGAGGAGGTTCCTCCTGAGCTGAAGGATGCCCTTATGATACCACTGTACAACTGCAAAGGGAGCAAGCAATGTTGCACAAATTATCGTCGTTATCAATAATCGCAGGATGGTATGTTCCACCTCAGCCAAACATCTTACCGCACTCGGGATGACATCACTTGATATTTCTGACCTCTGTGTCTTCGTCTGACTCTGAAGGTATACGACACCTACATGCGTGGTCCATCATCACGCTTTACATAACATGCACCCAATCCCATGCGGTGACAATTGGCGCGGTTCCCACCACTGTTTGAAGTTTTTTAATTTCAATCAGTGTTTCCGATTCTGCCTGGACATTCGTCCTCTCTTGGCATATTGCTGTACAGCTCATCTCTCGAGCCATGCATGCAAATGTCAAAAATAGATGTTAATGGCATCAACTTGCTGAGTTGTGTGGGCAAGGTGATTGCCTGAATCCTGCTCAACCGCCTTGTCATTCAGGTTGTGGAACCTAACGTGGCGGAAGAGCAGTGTGGATTCCGTTTGGGTCGCAGCACTATAGATATGGTGGTTGCGGCTCGTCAGTTGCAGGAGAAATGCAGAGAACGACACCAGCCAGTGTACTCGTTTTTGTTGATTTCACCAGGGTATTTGATACGGTGAACCGCGAGGCATTGTGGCTGGTGTTGGGTAAGTTTGGTTGTCCTAGTAAGTTTGCAAGTTTAATTGATTGTCTGCAGTGATATGCGGGTGAGGGTGTAGTTGAGTGGACAGACCTCGGATGAATTTGCAGTTGACACATTTGTGAAGCAAGGCTGTGACTTATCTCCTGATCTGTTTAATGTTTACCTTCGTGCAGTGACATCGTGTGGGTTTGTTGTGGCTTGTGCTTAGATTGTCCGTGTGGAACACCGTATTGATAGCATTTTGCTGAACATCCGTCGTTTCTCTGCGAGAACACTAATCTGTGAGACAACTGTCCGTATATTGCTGTTTGCTGATGACTGTGCGTTGTTTGCACACAACGCGGCTGATTGGTAGCACATGACTGGTGCTCTGGCTTTGACAGCGACAAAATTCGGACTCACCATCAACACAAGCAAAACTGTCTGCCTCATCAGACTTCAACGGGAAAAGAGTTCGTGGGCCTGGCAGAAATCCAGATTGTTGAAGAATTTCGAGATTTCGCTACCTTGCTAGCGTACTAACAACCGATCAGCAGATGAGGTGCCAGATGCGCAGCCGCAATTAGTTGTTGGCTGCTACGTTTGGCAAACTGGAATGCCGTGTGTGGAACAACCACCAGCTCATTGTTGGGAGTAAGCTGCTGGTATAATAGTCTATGGTGCTTTCTGTCCTTCTATGTGGGAGCGAAACCTGGACACTTCATCTGAAGGATGTCCGTTATCTGAAGCGTTTTCATCAACAATCTCGGTGTCGTATTATGAGCATAGGCTGAAGTGACGAAATTGTAGACACGAAGGTGTTCCAAAGCAGTGGTATGTATGCAGTGGACTGCATACTTTTATTGAGGCATCTGAGGTGGCTCAGGCAAATTTACCGTATGGATTCTACCCGGATACCGAAACAGCTGCTTCATGGCCAACCACGTGCAGGGAAACGGCACATGGGAAAACCTATGGTGCGTTACAAGGACATGATGAAATTGAGCATATCACGTCTTAATGTTGATTTTAGTTGTTGGGAATCGAACGTGGCGGGTCAACGTGCATGACGCGATCTAATCACGAAGGCTGTTGCCGAGGTGCATGTGAAAGCCCTCATGCATTCAGACAAGAGGCGGTAGTTGCAGAAACGGCAGACGCCGATGGGAATACACTATCCACTTCGAGCCCATGGTGCTGTAGCAAGTGTGGTCGCGAGTGTCTGAGTCAGGTAGGCCTAGTGAACCACGAGCGAGGCCACTCGGGACCAGTATGCAAACGACGACGAGTGATAGTGAGAACGCAAGCAGAACCGTCGCAACGTTGGTAGGTACGCTGCAGTCGATTTACTAACCG
>CALYDF020006791.1:0-13075 GCA_944474145.2 Dicrocoelium dendriticum
CCCAGGCTCTTTAGGCGATCTTCATACGGCTTCCCCCGTTGACCATCAACCATCCTGGTTGCTAGTATTTGAATCTTCTCCAGGCGAAGAACATCACCACGGAGATAGGGCGACCAAGCTTTAACACAATACTCCAAGTGTGGCCTAACCACTGCTTTGTATGGTGGCAGGAACACTTCTGGCTTGGTATTACACAGAGCCCTCCTGAGGCGAAACAATTCTCGTCGCGCTTTGTTGGCGGCGTATCGACATTGCATGGAAGGCTTGAAGCTGCTCGTCATGATGACTCCTAAATCGCGTGACTGGGTAGTGCATTGTAAGGGGAAGGGCCCAAAGGAAGTCTGAACTGCAAGTACGTCTCTACTAGTGGTCAGAATTTGGCACTTGCTTGCATTCAAGGGGCAAGTCCCATTGCTTCGACCAGTGTACCACACTGACGATATCCTTGGCCAGTGTTGCACGGTTGCCCCTGCTGACTAGTTTCAAGTCATCCGCAAAGATAAAACAGGGGTCTTCAATAAGAGGAGCCAAGTCGTTTATAAACATAAGAAACAAAAGTGGACTTAGCACCGATCCTTGGGGTACTCCACAGTAGGCCAAGCCCACACTAGAACTCACATCACCGATTCTAACTCGAAACGTTCTCCCACATAAGAATTCTGACACCCAAGACAGAAGTCTAGGATGTACTCCGAACCATGCTAATTTTTCATCATCATCACCTGAGATCTCACAATGGAAACGCAAAACTTTGGTTCTCATTGATTGATAGTCTGCGTGCCATGTACTTGGGAGAGACTCAACAGTACTCTGGTAGGGTCTAGGTCAGGTCAGGTCAAACGGACAATAGAGGCTTTCACCTAACGTATATCCAGCTTTTGTGCCGGTACGTGAAGCGGCACCCGGCACTTCGACGTTGGCTTGACTTCTTGCTTCTGTAAAGGAATGCAGCTAGAACAAGGGCAAGCTTGCATTTACACGTGTCAAAATCCAAGTACACCACATATTCCCGTACGATTACCATCTCTCTCTCATCTAAGCCCCTTTTGAAGGCTTCTACAGTCTCAGACTCCACTAAAGCAGTAGGAAGCTTGTTCCAGAAGTTAACTACTCGGTCATTAAAATACTTTGCCCTGATGTCCAAACGAGCTCCATGTTGTTTGAGCTTCAGGCGATGCCCGCGCAGATGGTCTGACATAGCCAACGCAAACGGATGGGTGGGACGAATACCACCAATTCCCTTAATGGTCTTATACGTCTCTATTAAATCCCCTCACAACCTATGCCGTTTCAAGGAAACTAATGCCAAACTAAGTGGACGATCTTCGCAAAACTTCCCTCATTGAACTTTGATCATCCTGGTCGCGTTTCTGAAGCTTTACTATACAAATGATGTCACTCCGGAGGTACGGTACCCAGGCCTGAAACCAATACTCCACATGTGGTCTTACCACTGTTTTATGTAGCGGCGAGAATACTTCTGCTCTAGTGTTACTCAGCACCCTCCTAAGACCAAATAACTCTTGTCGCGCTTTATTGGCAGTATGGCGACATTGTGCCAAAGACTTAAAATTGTTCGCTACGATGATGCCTAGATCGCGGGCTTCATCAGTACACCGCAATGATAGGGGCTGCAATTCCGCTGCCACTATTGGTCAACAGTTGACATTTATTGGCATTCAGAGGTAGATCCCATTGGCTCTACCAATTCACCACAGTGATTATGTCCTTCGCCCATGTCGCTCGGTTTCCCCTACTGACTGGCTTCAAGACATCTGCGGATATAGCAGGGGTCCTCAAGAAGAGGTGCCTGGTCATTTATAAACCTAACAAACAACAAAGAACCCAGTACCAAATCTTGGCGGACAAGGCTGTAGGCATAGCCAACACTAGAACTCGCTTCCCCAAATCTGACTCTGTATGTCCCTCCATGTGAGAATTCAGAGAGCTACAGTAATGCTTGAGGATGCAATCCAAACCAGGTCAGCTTCTCAATTAAAATCGAAGATTCACTGCGTCTAAGGCTTTACTGAAGTCCAACTAACACATCTCTACCTACATCCCACTATCAAGACATCGGGTAATCTTGTTTAAATAACACAATAACTTGGTAAGACATGAATATTTTTAAGAAAGCCATGCATTTCCGCTCTAATTAGATCACGCTCAGTCAATTGCTCACAGATCCTATTGACTAGCAGCTTTTCCAAGCACTTCAGCATGATGCTGGTCAAACTAACAGGTCTATAGTTAAGAGGCACCGACTCAGAGCCCCTTGTGGATGGCAGCAGTAGTCGCCTCCTTCCAATCACGTGGCAGCTTGCGTTCCTGAAGAGACTGGTTGAATATCTCCGCTAAAGGATACTGAAGAATATCAGCCAGCGGCTTAACTATGGCGGGATGTGTACTATCAGCACCAGCTAGTTTATAAGGTTTCAAGCTGACCAGCACTGTGAAGGCCTCTGGTACATTAAGACAGAGTGTAACTAAAAAGCAAACAAGCACGATTATTGGAAGCTTGTGGTAACCCGTACGTATCATCACCAACGAAATGTACTGACTTATTAAATATTAGGTCTAAGATAAACGGTACTTTGGCGTCCATGTACCTAGTGTGGAGGTCAAGGAACTTGTACTGACCAGGAGATTCCTCCGATTGATGCGTAAATCAATCCCTAAATACTATGAAAGCACAGTATTCTCATGCATTTCGGAAGGAATTGGTTTGCGTGTTTGTATGGTGCTCGTGTTCGTATGTGAGACACTGATAACGTCCGGACTTTGTCAGCGGACGTCCAAACGTACGTCGGTTCTCGGGTCGCATCCAGCACCCTACCACACTTCCTAGCTAGTCATTTTCCGGTTTCTTTCGCTTTAGTCTTAAGATTTAGAAACCTTCTAATAATCATTTTTCAACCTATTTTCGTGTGTTCTGCCGCACTCCATTTGGTGGCCATTTAAACCTAGACGTCTGAGACAGCGTTAGACAAACGCGCTATGATTTGTGACCCCGACTTAGAATAGGTGCCACCCGACTTATAATCGGTGATACTATTTGTGAGTCTTTTAAGAACTTTCCTTTTCAACTTCGGCCGCATTTTTCGTCTACCTTTGTAATTTTCTATAATTTCAGTTTTGGGTTTCCACTCTGCTGGCTCAGTAATTGTCGCCATGGAGGTAATAATTCCAGCTTCGGACGCCAGGTTAGTATTGTGTATTTCCTTGTACCTTTTTTGCGAGACTAATGCTAAGGCCTGGTTCTCGCTTATAGAGTCACAGTCCCTTTTACGTCGTACTAAGTCCGGTTAGCGGAAGTTCAACCACATCGTAGCCGCGCTCCTTCCGCATGTTATCGAGGATCTAGATGACATCCTAGAACTACCCGAGGATCACCAAACGTATGAAATCATTAACACCAGTTTTGAAAAGAACTGGCTTGTCCGACTGACAAAGAGTGACAAAACTTAAGCGAAGCGCAAGTCGGTGACCTTAATAAGTCTCAGTTGTTAAGAACACTGCAGAGCCTAGCAAAACTTACCACTGTAAAGGACAATTTTCTCCGGATGTGGTTAAAACGACTGCCCTGTGAGATGTGTCACATGCTTTCCGCTAATGGCGATGCTCCACTGCCCCTTTAGGCTGACACCGCCGACCGTATTTGGGAATCTTACGCCCAAGTTTCGCAAGTCCAATCGACCTCTGATGGTGCGTGAGCGGAACATAAGACGCAGGTACCCGAGCCTAACAAACGGCTCGCAGACCTTGCAGTTTAAGTATCTAACCGCCGCTCGCGTCTTAAATGCCGAACCCGTTCTCCCTCCTCTCCGTAGTCCCCGCCTAGCCCATTCTATTGCTGGTACCATAAGGGATTTGGTCCGCAAGCCAGATGGCGCCGTTCCCCTTGTTCCTTTAAGCACCAAACACATAGAAACGGACCGACCAGCACGTAGGGGCGACGAAAGTAGCTGGTCATCGCAGCCGCCTTTTCATCGCTTCCGGCCAGAAAACGGGCCTAGGCTACCTAGTGGACACAGACACAGAAGTTAGCATTATCCCATGCCACCCTGTTGTCGTTACTGAGAAAGTGACTAGCCCATTGCGCGCAGCTAATGGAACTATCATTCGTATGTATGGTCAAAGCTCGCGCACACCCCAGCTTGAATTACGAAGCTCTTTTAAATGGATATTTCGCATTGCATACATTCAAGCAACCATCCTCTGCCTCAACTTTCTGTAGCACTACGACTTGCTTGTAGATACAAAGCAACACCAACTCGGCGAACGTTTAACGACTCTCTCTGTCTTTGGGATTTTGACCGATGTTAAACCAGTCAGTCCCGCGTACGCGACTCAGAGGAGCCCACCCAATTTGCGCCTACCGCGCTCTGAACCACGCAACCGTTCCCGACTGATATCCAATGCCGCACGTTCAGGACATAATGGATAACCTACGAGGTACTCGTGTGGCTTCGTAGATTGAGCTGGTACGCGCTTACCAGCACATCCCGGTCGCGACTGAGACATGGCTAAAACCGCCGTCAATACCCCTTTTGGTTTCTTCGAATTTCTTCGCACGCCAGTTGGATGCGCATAGCAGCGCAAACATTTCAGCGTTTTATCGATTATGTCACCCGTGGATTAGACTTTGTCTATCCTTACGGCATTTGGACAACAAGGTCCAAGCTACCCGTGACCTTCCGCTTCCGAACAAGGTAGCTGCCATTCGCCGTTTTAACAGCATTATACTTTACTGGCGACAATTTCTTCCGCATTGCACTGACTTCCTCAACCCGCTAGCCGACCTACTTCGGAGTCGCAAGGACGACGTTGTAGAATTTACCCCCGCCGTTATGGAAGAATTCAATGCCAGTAAAGATGCATTAACCGCTCCCGCTATGCTTCCTCATTTTGACGCCAAAGCGCCGCTTAGGCTCGCCTTCAATGCATCGAACACCGCTATGGGCGCGGTCTTACAACAGATGACTAATGGATGTTGGCAGCCACTTGCTTTCTATCCGAGATGCTTGCAACCAGAAAACTTAAATACAGCGGTTACATCGGAGAACTGCTGGCGGTTAATACGACGATCCGACACTTCCGACACGTCCTCGAAGGTAATCACTTCGTGCTTTTCACTGACCGTAGGCCATTGACGTTTGCCCTTCTAAATCAATCGGCTAGACACTCACCGCGTGAGGTACATCAGCTGGATTTCATCGCCAAATGTTCGACAAAAATCCGACACATTACCGGTCAAAATAATGTTGTCGCTGCTTCTCTGTCAATAGTGTCCGCAATTATCCTCGTTCAACAGGTAATTGATCTATTTGTCATGAGTGCTGCACAACCAACGGACCAAAGTTTTACGGAGCTTTTCTAGTCTTCTCTGAAGTCATTTAAACAACCTCTGTCATCATCCGATGGCGCAATCTTGCGTGCCACGTCTACAAGACGATCACGATCCGCCGTTTCTGAAAATATTCGTCGTTTTATTTTTGATACGCTTCACAGCATTGCCTATCCAGGTATTAAAGCCGCGGTCAAACTCATGTCCGATGGATATATTTGGCTTGGGATGCAACCAGAGCTTAGGCTTTGGGCACGCAATTGTCTCACGTGCCAGCAAGCCAAATCCAGCGGCACGCGGCCGCTCCACTTGGTCGTAACCCGCCCGTTTTAACGTGATTCGCTTATCTCCATCTCGGGTTAGTTGGACCGTTGGCTCCGTCCAAAGGAATGGTCTACATTTTGACCACGATCGATCGTTCTACCCGTTGGTCTGCAGCCGTCCCCGTTTCTGATGTAGCTGCGGAAACCGTTACACGTGCTTTTGTCGAGCGTTTGATCGCTTCACATGGCTGTCTAGCCACAGTGACCACCGACCGCGGTCCGCAATTCGAACCTTCGACTTTTAGCGACCTACTTAAGGTCATTGGATGCCGGCGCACTCGTAATACCGCCTAGCATTCACAGGCAAACGGCAAGGTCGAACGTATGCACCGACAGCTGAAAGTTTCACTCAGCGCCGCCAATGCACTGAGTTGGCCTGACGCTCCGCCCATGATACTTCTTTGCATTTGATCGTCCCTCAAGTCCGATCTGTATACGTTCAGCGCCGAAAAACAACCCCTAAGTTTGCCGGACCACTTCTTTTCCGAGAGTCCGAGAGTTCCCCGTTATGACGCGAAATACGCTCGGCAGCCAGCCACAGGCATGCGTCAGGTAAAGTTTACTGACATCAGAAAACAATAGCATAATTCATTCGTGCCTCAAGATCATCAACGCTGTCCGTTTGTTTTCCTCCGTGTTGTTGGTCACTGTGAACCACTTGAGCGACTCTATGAGGGTCCTTTCAAGGTTCTGCAACGTAAACGCCGCGTATTTATCAAAGACCGGTACATCAAGCCTGCCGCCGTTACCTTTAAACTCCTCAAGTTTACCCACATGGAACCGGAGGTGGACGAAGATGTCTGTTCACCTTCCGAAGAATCAACGTAGTCTATGACGGAAGATACATCTTCCCCTACCGCTACTGCCTCCAAGGAGAACAAAGCATCTGGGGCTTCTACATCGGCTCCAGCGATTTCCCCCGAGCCTGGCAGAAAATCCTCATCCACTCCCACAGCCACACGACCCGACAGACCGCCTAAGTCGACAATATAGGAACACGAACAGCAGAAGTCGACTTGGTCAAGTACGCGAGTTCACTGGCCAGCGCGTTTGAATGCTTAGCGTTTCTTCCCCTTCTTTCCCGTTGTGAAAACCAAAAGCGACTAAAAAGTTTTAAAAAAAATCCTAAACCGAATAAAACGTTTTAAAAGACCAAAATATATTTTTTGTCGGTGCTTCGCCATTCGGTAAGTGCCACTTTCCTGTTTGCTCGCCACCATCGTCACGCTACCTATTTTTGTTTTCTTTTCATGTGTGATCCGGGGAGTGTGAACTGAAAGCGAACAATTGGCGTTCACGAGCATACATTTGACGTTCAAGAAGTTGCTAACCTTTGACTCTCAAATACTTCCCTCCATTTTGTGTTTTTGTACCTTCAGGGAAGACACTGGAGGGAGCGTGTTAGGGTCAGATGGCACTAGCCCAACCAGCCGCTGCATCAGGCCTCACTACTTGATCCGCAGAAGGCTGGCTGGCGACGGACGGTAATCCCGTAGATCGAAGTGTCACCCACGGTTTCCCGTTTAGGAGGGATTGTTTAATGATCTAGTGATTCCCCCGATTGATGTGTAAATCAATCCCTAAATACTATGAAATCATAGTATCCTCATGTATTAGGGCGGTAAGTGGTTTGTATGTTTGTATGGTGCACGTGTTCCTACGTGACACACGGACAACATCCGGACGTTGTACGCGGACTTCGAAACGCAGGTCGGTTCCCGGATCACATTCAGCACCCTACCACACTCCGTAGCTAGTCAGCTTCCGGTATCATTAATTTTAGTTTTAAAATTTAGCAACTTTCTAATAACCATTTTTCAACCTATCTCCGTGTGTTCTGCCGCACTTCATTGGGTGGCCATTTAAATCTGGTTATCGGATATAGCGTGTGACCAACGCGATAAAAACTGTTGCAAAGGTGCTTGGGGTGTAAACTCAAGTAGATCAGCTCAGAATGTGCGTGACTCTGTGTCGCAAGAATGATCTGCCCGGCGAATCTCCGGGAGGTTGCAGTCGCCCATCACCAAAAGCTTGTTTGCAGACTGTGAGCGAATAAATTCAGGTACCACTTTGGATACGCTCCCAGGGCTGCTATACAATTACAACTGTAATATGTGTCGTGGGTGTGTTAATCACAGCCGACAGAGCTTCAACCGTACTGTCTGTCGCTCATCTAGCCATCAACGATGAAAAGTCGTGATAACTCCACTGGAAACCGTAAGATCCTCACGTTTCGGAGTTACACTTGGGTTTCCAGTTTATGTTAAATTAGGACCAAAGTTTAAACGTCAGTTAAGTATAGTTATAAATAATTGTATATTTCTGTACTTCTTTGCATGTCATAGAAGGTGAAAATATTGTTTTAATGCCTCTGAATCCCTCGGTTTGAGGTGTGCGGAAATTTGACTGCACTGTCACACACTTGCTTTGGAGGCAGTTTTCCAGAATACTTCGCTCTGGTCATTTTCATCGTAGGTTCACTTTGCGTCGGTGGTAGATTTACAGGTGCATTGTCATTAGCTGTATGTGCTCCACGAACATACCTTAGGTGTTTGTATATTTTACCATCGAAGCGGTTGTAAAATATTTGCAGTAACAGTTGCGCCGTAGGTTAGGCTTAGGTGGGAAGTAGGATTTTGTAGACGCTGTCACAAATGCCACTGCTCCAGTACCTATGTCTAAGGCGAAAACGGTGTATTGTTCAGTTTATGTGCAAATAGTGTGCTTGTTGTTGCTTTTGACTCTGACTCGCTTGCAACTTCCTCAGTAGCGCCTGCTGATAAGGTGAGTGCGCAATTAAGTGAGCGGTTTACATGTTAATGTATATACGTTTAGGTTTTGGGCAATGCATTAACAGGGGAGATTGCGTTGCCGATGGATACTGTTCCGTCGTACGAAACAGACGAGGAAGATTTTGGGTTTGGAGCAAACGACCATCTGCAGCTTCAGTAAATAGCTTAGTACTTCTGCTTAGGCCATTTCTGCCTGCATCGCCAAAGAACTACAGAGCGCTGCTGTGAATTCCAAGGGATGTAAGGACATTTGGGAGTAAGAAGTGGGCATTGTACTATACCGCATGGATAGTGTACTCTTCCAACAGACATTCGTTTCATAAACTTACACATGGATAGCTCATTAACTATACACACAAGACCCATTTTGTGCAGGGTGATAACCCCAAATGCGTCGGCCCCTTCAACGTTGGTCTGTATAGAGGCTCAGGAAAGCCGAATAGTGCACATGAATTCCGGGCTCCCAGTATGCATGAATTGTCGGATGCTTTGTCCACCGTTTTGCTCTTACCGTACAATACAGCGCACACCATGGTGCACTTACCTGCTGTCATATGTGCCTTGCCTGCGCGTGTTGCTTTTAAAAGAACTAAAACGCATTCCGTTTATGGTAGTTGTACCAAGTGTGTGCAAAGTGACTTTTCCACCAACTGATTGTCGTCCACACACTAATGAATCGCTTTTTTTGTTTGGGCGACCAGAACTATCACTAGTTGCGTTACTTTTAATAGATATGGTTGTTACATTCCCAACGGATTACTTGCACGAGGTGTGTTTAGGTTTTGCATCGCATGATTTCGTTAAGGACAACGCCGAACCTAAAACGGCAAAGATTTGTCGGAGGGGTGGGCCTCGAAAGATTGAATGTATAGTTGCGGGGATTCATTCTTGCTGGACAGAAGATTTCAGTAGGCATTGTCGGAGCGTTGGCTTTTATAGCAGCTGATTAGTTACGGAGTGCCGACAGTTTATATTGTACGCAAGGCCTGCACTGCTTCAACCCATAAGGACACCGTTATACTGCGAAAACTTCATTGAGTTACCTATAGCTATTTACCACAAATGCCACACTGTGCTCGTCAGAAATCACATATACGTCGCAAGTGATGCATTGAAACTTGTGTGCAATTATTACTGTCTATATGGTGAATGAGTTACAACGTTCATTTCCCAGTGCATTTAGTGCAGCATGCTATAAATATATAAATAAATAGTTTATTCACGTCATTGCGAGGCACACCATCAAGGGCATGATCATGGTAATACAGACACGTGTGATCGGCAGTTGCAGAAATTAGTGCATTTTGACAAATGGCATAGGAATTTATGTGTGTGTTGACATGTAAAATTATGTTTAGCTGTGTATTTGGAGGGGGCCATGTAGTGTGAGTAGGTAAATGTGGCTCTGGATGTGTTTTTGTTTGTTGTGTTCGCCATCAAAGGGGAGTCAATGGAACGCTTTGAAGCAGACGTCGTTCTTGATGTGTGAATGATCCTCCGGAAAAGGGAAGAGGCAGTGGCTTTATTTAGTGGCGAGTCACATCCGCCACATCACAGTGTTGTTAAACGGATATCTGCGGTTTTTATAGGGAGAACGCTTGCCAGGCGAAATCCCACCACAGCCTGGAACACTGCTGCCGAACGAGTTGCTGGAATGGGAAAATCCCGAACCACCCAGCTGGCACCATGAGGTTGTTCGGCTAGCCGTTGAATAACTTCTCTGCGTTTCCGTTCGAGTCATAAATATGTTTGCTGGAGCGTATGCTACACATTGCTGGTAATGCTACGGCGCAACTCATGCGCACATGTGCGGTAATGGCTGCGCAGCCAGCTGACCTCCAATTTAAGGAATCCTCTTCCTTGGATATGACATCAGTGATTCGTACAAAGTGGCCGGCACTTGCTGTGAATCGTATATTTTGCTCTCCTTGTTTTCCAAACAACGTACTTGTGTTTGGTAACAACCCTTATGTGCTTCAATCTGTACTCCACATGGACGATTGCGGTGCTTACAACTTATGTCCGGCATTTGCAATGTTGTAGGACCTCCATAGCCGTGGACTGCAATCATCGTCCATCGGCATATATGTTGCGTTTCAGTTGGGACACCCTGTGACTAAGTTAGTGGTAGACCAGATGATTGGTGCGTTTGTTTTTCAAGACGAGACGCAGCGTCGTTAGCATTCTTCTGTTGCACACTTTCAGAGGTAACACATAGCTGGTACTGTAAGCACTGCTTCCCATTTCACTGTTAACCATCATACTTACTCCGGGCAGTGGTGATGTGGTCAAACTTTAAGTAATACGAACACAAGTATAAAAGCAGGTTCTCTTTATACGTCACATAATAATGCATATTTACCGTGACTATTTCTATTCTAAAGTGTATGTCATACTTTTAGCACGGGGTACGCTTGAATTCGGAACGACGCTCCGATGTTACTGTCATCAACAGCACGTAGCTGCTGCAGCAGGGTCGTAGTACCTTGATTCCCGAACTTCGCATTATATGTACGATGTGGTGTTGGAAACCCATCAGTTACCTGTCTCAGTGGACCGCATAGACCATGTGGACGTTAGCATGCCGGCCGGTACGTTCTTTTCCAACACGTAGTGTCTTTCTGAACGTTTACGCTCGATTTCATTTTAAATTTTACACTGATATAATTTAGCGCAATATTCATCTAGGCAAAAGTTCGACAGATGACGCAGATACATTTTGTTTGTCCGATTCATTATCTGTACGCTTGGCCCCCTACCTAAATCGAAAATCACGTCCTAGATTAATCTTGCCTCTCGGCTCCACTATCATTCTTCTCAGCTCACAAGTATCGTCTCCCTCTCTTGTTTGGCCTCTCTTTTGGTCCATATCGCATCGGTTAAGTGAAGGTATAGGTACCCCTAACGCCAGCGCAACTTACTAGCCCCCGTTTGATCCTCTTTGCTACTGTGACACTCATCATTAAACCTACTGGACTTGTCCGGCCTCTCAGGCCCCTAATACTCATCGGTGTCAAATCAAGGCCTCTCTCATTCGAGCATCGGCTGCCGTCGGCAAACGTTCTTATTTGTATAATTAACTGTCTCATGTACTCGCCTACGTCTGGTACATCACCTGCATGCTTTGTCCTTCTACCGAAATTGAAATTTTAGGTCCCTGGCTGAGTTTTGCCTCTCGGCTCCACTCTCATGCTTCTCAGCTCACAATTACGTCCTCCTCTCTTGTTTGGCCTCTTCTCTTGTCCATATCGCATCGGTTCAGTGGTGGTTTAGGTTCCGATAGCGTCAGCACAACATACTAGGCCACATTTGATTCGCTTTCTTCAGCGCCACGCACTCTTAAACCTCCTGGACCGCACCGACCTCCGGCTCCAAATGCCTACAGGTCTAAAACAATGGCTTCTCTTCCTTTGAGCATCGATTACAGTTTTCATTGGCATAAGAAACAGCCTCATGCTACTGGCCTCCGTCTGGCTCATTACCTGTATGCTTGGTCCCCTGCAAAATTGCAATTTCAGGTCTTTGATTAATTTTGACTCTCGGCACTACTACCATTCTTTTCAGCTCACAAGTATCGTCTCCATCGCTTGATTGGCATCTCTTTTGGTTCATATCGCATTAGTTCAAAGGTGGTGTAGGTACCAATAGCGACAGCACGACATCTTAGGTCTTCTTTGATAATCTTTCCTACTGTGGCACTCATTCTTAAACCTTTTCGACTAGTCCGGCCTCTCAGGCTCCAAATGCCTATAGGTCTCAAGCCAAGGCCTCTTTTCCTCTGAGGATCGGCTGCCATCGATTAAGGTTCTCAATGGTATAAGTAACGGCCTCATGATTTTCGTCTCCGTCCGATTCATTATCTGTATGCCTAATCCCAGACGTCGCTATATGTTCTTGCTACTGTGGCTCTCACTCCTAAACCTTTTGGACTAGTCCGGCCTCTCAGGCTCCAAATGCCTATGTGTCTAGAACCAATGCTTCTCTTCCTTTCAACCTCGATTTAATTTCTCATTGGCATAAGGAACAGCCTCACGTACTCGCCTCCGTCTGATAAATTATAATATGCTTGGACCCCTGCAAATTGCAATATCATGTATCTGATTACTTTTGCCTCTCGGCTCCATTATCATGCATCTTAGCTTACAATTACGTTTCCCTCTCTTGTTTGGCCTCTCTTTTGTTCCATTTCGCATTGGTTCAAATGGTGGTATAGGTGCCTCTAACGTCAACGCAACTTACTAGCACCCGTTTGATCCTCTTTACTTCTGTGACACTCATTATTAAACCTACTGGACTTGTCCGGCCTCCCAGGCCCCTAATACTCATCGGCGGCAAATCAAGGCCTCTCTCATTCGAGCATCGGCTGCCGTCGGCAAACGTTCTTATTTGGATAATTAACTGCCTCATGATACTGGCCTCCGTCTGGCTCATTACCTGTATGCTTGGTTCCCTGCAAAATTGCAATTTTAGGTCTCTGATTGACTTTTGCCTCTCTGCTCCACCATCATGAATCTCAGCTCACAATTACGTTCCCCTCTCTTGTTTGGCCTCTCTTTCGGTCTATGTCGCATCGGTTCAATGGCGGTATAGGTATCACTAGCGTCAGCGCAACA
>CALYDF020006792.1:0-13068 GCA_944474145.2 Dicrocoelium dendriticum
ATTGGCGTATATTGAACGGCCTGTGGCAGCACGATGTGCATGCGAAACTGGCGGAACCGCCGGCAATGAATGGGACGCAGAGAGCGCATTCTCAGCTGCGAAACGGCGTGCAGAGACCAACGGAGTCCTGCCTGAAGTGTTGAAACACGGTGAAACGCGTATTGGTTGAGGAGGTGGTGTCTGCTGAGCCTAAGGATGCCCTTGCGCTACCACTTTACAGGGGCACACGGAGCAAGCAATGTTGCACGAATTATCGTGGCATCAAGTTGTTGAGCTGTGTGGGCAGTGTGATTGCCCTAATCATGCTTGGCCGCCTCATTAGTCAGGTTGTGGAACCTAACATGGCGGAAGAGCAATGTGGATGCCGTTTGGGTCGCAGCACCATAGATATGGCGATTGCGGCTCCTCCGTTGCTTGGGAAGGGAAGAGAACGACACCAGCCACTGTATTGGCTTATTGTGGATTGCACCAAGGCAGTTGATACGGTGTGTTGCGAGGCATTGTGGTTGGTTTTGGGTAAGTCTGGTTGCTCGCGTAAGTTTGTAAGTTTAATTGTATGCCTGCACAGTCGTATGCGAGCGCGGGTGCAGCTGAGATTAGAGACCTAGGATGACTTGGCAGTTGTCCTGGGTGTGATTTAAGGCTGTGTCATCACTTCTGCCCCGTGTAATATATATCTTCATGCAATGGTATATTGTTCTTTTAATGCGTCTGGTGCTTTCGGGGTTCGTGTGGAGCACCGTGTTGATGGTGGGATGCAGAACATCCGTCGTTTCGGTGCGAGAATACTAGTTTGTGAGACAGCTATCCGGATGTTGCTGTTGGCTGACGACTTGCCTTGTTTGCACACAGCGCGGATGAGCTGCAACACATAACTAGTGCACTGGATTTGACGGCGGCCAAATTCGCGCTAACCACCAACACAAGCGAACCGTTTGTCCCTTTCAGCCTTCACCGGAAATGGAAGCCTCAATATTGCAGAAAATTAGCATTGGTGCTGAAGTATTGGAAACCACCTCTCGCCTCTGCTACCTTGGGAGTGGGGTGTCGACCGAGCAGCAGATACCCAGCTAGCTGTGTACCCGCGTGTCGAAGGCAGCGCGGCATTCGGGAATCTTGAGTACTGAGTGTGGTACAACCATCAGCTTACTAATGGCACGAAGCTGATGGTGTATAAATCCATGGTACTGCCCGTTCTTCTATACGGCTGTGGAACGGGGACGATGTACCGGCGGGATGTGCGATATCTCGAGCGGTTCCATCAGCAGTGTTTGCAACAGCTTTTGCGCATCGGTTGTGGCGACAGAGTTGCGGATACGGAAGAATTGCGACAGTGAGATGTATGCAGTCGACTGCATACTTTTGCTGAGACACTTGCGGTGGCTCGGTCATGTGAGGCGTACGTATTCGACGGGGATACCGAAACAACTCGTACATGGTCAGCTGAGTATTGGGAAGCGGCATGTGGGGTAACCAAAGTTCCCTTACCACTACATGATCAAAGTGAGCCTATCACGTTCTACTCTTGATTGCAGGGCACGGGAACCGAAGGCGATTGATCGGCGTGCATGGCGCGATATAATCACGAAGGCAGTTGCCGAATTGCGGGAGAAAGACATCACAAATGCATAGAGGAAGCGGCAAGTGCGGATGCGGAAAATGCCGATGGGTTTTACTCCATGTCCTGTGAACCCGATTTTCATGACTACGTCAATAAAGAATTTGAAAGGAAAGGTGACAGCGGGCACTTTGTCTCACACCGCTGAAGATATTAAAGGGCGACGGCCGCCTACCGTAATCCATCACACTGCCTGAGCTATGCGCGTATAATGATCTGATAATATTTACTTATTTCTAAGGTACCTTTCCTGAGTAGACGGTCCCGAAGTGCACGTCGAACCACCGAACCTAATGCACCTTTGATATAGATGAACACCATAACGGTGGGCCGCCAATAGATATGACGCTGCCCCAACAACTGACGCATAGTTAAGGTGTGGTCAATGCGGCCACGACCTAGACGAAACCCGGCTTGCTCTTCACGAACGTGGCTTTCACAAGTGCCGAACAGTCTGTGAAGGAGGACAAATGCAAGCAATTTAGCAGCGATGGAGATCAGACTGATTCCTCTATGGTTGCCGCATTCCGATCGTGAGCCTTGCTTGAAAATTGGGACTATGACGGAGCGGCTCCAGTCGGGTGGGACAGTTTCCTGCTCTCACAATCGCCTTAGTAACTTGTATACAACAGCCACAACAGCGGGCCCCTTGAATTGGTAGTGAGCTGAAGGTAGATCGTCTGATCCCGCGGCTTTATTTAACTTCAACATTGCCATATCACGTTCGACTTCTGAGCGAGAGGGTGGATCCAAAACGAAAGCTCAGGGAGCGGGCGCTCAGTCGCCGGCGAGAAGCCTAACAAATCCAACCGATTAAAGTGCCTTGCAAATTGCTCAGACCGAATCTTCAAGTGTTTGGACAAGTTGTGGATAGGCTGTCCACTCTCGTCACGTATCGTTCCCTTAAACCTAGGTATTCTGTTGCCCGTTTCCCGTATCAGACGGAATAAATTACGATGGTTACCAAGGGCAGCGGCCATTTCCATTTCTGAAGCACGATGAGACCACCAGAATTCGGGTTTCTTCAGGCTAGCACGGAGTTTTGCCTGGAGCTCTTTGCGAGTTTCATTGTGTTCGCTTCCAGCCGGAATAGGCCAGCGAGCATCGCTATTTTCCAGAGACTGCGAAGAGACCCAACATCTAAGTTGATGAGTAGACTTACCGCGAGGATTTTCCTGCTGCTGGCAATGACCGGTGAATCTGAGACCAGTGAGCTACAACTGCATGCAGTGAGCGCTACTCAACTCGCTTAACAGAGTATTTCGGTACGCATTTAGAACAGCTGGTATCACAAGTCGGCTGGTGTCAATGCGCTCCCAACGTCCTCTTGGGCTTCCGCCAAAACGCATTCGCAGTTGAGCACATGCACACGCATGGTCGGTGTCCACACCTGTGCTCCAAATCGAGCAACAGTTCTGGACGCAGCCTCTCCATAGGTAACTTATCGCAATGTGATCGACTTGCGTCCAAGGTTGGTTCGAGGCTGGTGGGCCCCAATTACCCTCCGGCTGGTGCTGTGTCGGAAAGTAGTGCTCGCAAAAAATAAGCAAGCATCTGCACACAGACGAATTAACTGCTCACCGTTGTTATTATGGCGGCCTACACCATGTCGGCCGCCCAGAAGCAGTTCAACAGTTGATAATTTTCCAACGAGCGTTCAGATCCCAGCCAGCACAACAGCGTCCGAGCTTCTTCTGTGGTGAAGAAGCTCGTTAACTTACCGATAGAAGTCGTCTTCTGCCCAAGCGTCGCTCGAGGTTGTGGGTGCAAAGGTGGCGACAACGAATAGACACCTGTTAGCCCCGCGCGACTTCGAAGCTTTGAACGAGCCAGCCAATAGGACCGCACACCTCCGGCTGCTGCTTGGAATCCAGTCAACCAGAACAGCTTCGGCCGGGGGACTCAGAGCGCTACCAAGACCGGTTTGTCCGGTGCTAGAAGCTGCACCGTCACTGGATAGACGCAATGAGGAAGTGCTACTTGTGTCACCTGAAGGGGATGGCAGAGTGAGCACAGAGCTCGAGTCTTGCAGGCGGGTTTCCGATAAGCAGCAGATATTGAACGAGAGGGTCTCTACTGTTCGGGCGAGTGCTGTCCATTGAGCGATCTGTTTTACTTTGCGTACATTGAGGCATGCGAATCTGAAGCATAATCGAGGGCTCCAAATGGAAGACGATGAACTGGGCTTGGCCGCTTGCTTGGACATGGGCTTGCCAACAGGACAAGAATGACGCTCGTCGTTCGCATTGCGTTGAAACTAGAAGGTAAAAGCCTATCAAAGCAAGGTGGGGGAGGGCCAATAATTGGGTGGGTTTAAAATAGGGGAGTAAAGTGAATCTGGAACGGGACGGCTAGAGAGAAAAGCGTAAGTGGGGGAATGAGAAGATGTCTAGGCCTGCGCAGTTGCATCCAAACCCCTATCCACCCTAATCGATGCAGCAGATAGGGCACCGTTGATTTTCCTCTGTGGTGGCCAGAGCATAAAGAAACCGTTTGAAGAGAAATTCATTGTATTGCATAAGCAGAATACGTTCAGGTTGCCCAGGCCTAGAAAGGAGAACGATTAGGGTTCGCAATCAAAGCCTTTGGTTCAAGACCTGTCCGCAAGGCAGCGGGTTCGGCCGTAGGCTACAATTAGTCCGTTTTGAGGAATAAGGAGCCATCTCCTTCTAACCCCAACCTGAAGGACCTGGAGGCTGAATTTGTCTGGCCCCTAAGCATCGACAAATCTGGTAGGAGTAGCACTGTAGGTGCAAAAAAGCACAAACCAGCACAGCTCAATGGATCGCGGAGGCACACAAACCATCGAACCATGTAAGGTCCAGCCTCATTGCACTTGTGTTGGAGGGGACGGGGTGTACGGTCCTTTTGGCAGTGTTGGGATCAAAGAGTGGTTCTACGCACTCATTGTAGAGTGGATTCCGGTCCAGCCACCGCCTTGTATGTGCTTGGTTCCCAAATCGAGCGTCCTTGTCTTTGCCTGTGAAGGAGGGTGTGCCGGCTCTGTTGATGAAATGTGGCTCCAATCCACATGCCTCCCGATCTTATTCCTTTGGGTTTACATTGGATAAGGGGTGTGTGGATGAAACCGTGGGTGGCGCAGCGCAAGTCACCCATGGTTCTTCTGTAGGCATAAGCGTTCTGTGGCTGGCCACAGAGAAATGTAAATCCGGAACCGGAGGCTGCCATCCAAAGTGTGTGCTTGCAGTTGTGCTGCTCCATGCTTGATTGTATGAAATCGTCAACAACGTGCGAGTAGAAGATTGGCGTCCGTGGGTTGGAAACTATGCTTCGGATATCCACGGGCAGGGGCTTTATTTTGTAGCACCTCAATACCGCCAAGTCACAGGGTTCTTAAGCAGACATTTATGACTGTATATAGGGTGAATGCTTGCCAGGCGAAGACCCACCACATCCTGGAAGACTACCGCCGAATTATTTTCTGAAACGGGTTAAACCCGAACCATCCATGTGGCACCCCGAAGAGGTCGTTCGGCTAGCCAGCCATGTATTTTGCAGAAAATACATCTGAACACTCGGAGCTGACTCAAACAATCACACACCACCATGTCTTGAAAGAACGCGTCAAAGCGTCTGATTGGTCATTCTCAAACAACAGTCCCTTGCCAACGTTTGGACAGAGTTCGTTGAAAGACTCAGCGGCATCGTCAACAGAGCAACAGAAACCAAGACGTTTCCTCCCGTAAAGGTGCGTACCATTCTAAGAAGCAGGATACGAGAATGCGTGGCGATAAGGGATGCAGCCTAGCGTTCTTACAAGCTTAAGCACGACACCGAAACTTTGCGCGATTTCCTTACCCATCGCAACTGTTGCAATGCACTTGTCCGTGGGGACAAAATAACTTATCAACCGTGCCCAGCCAAACAATTTCTGGCAAACAGCAGACTGCTATATAAGCATGTCAATAATCTTCGTAAATAAAGCATGGCATCCCCCACTTTTCATGAGAGACGGGAGAGTACTAGGCACCGAAGAAGCAGTTAATGACCTGCGGCTACGATGCGCTCCAATTTTCTAACGCACAGCCTCTACTTGACCCATAAACTCATGCTTACTACCGACCCCGTTGTTTACACATGTGATTTTCAAGCCTTCAATTGTGCTATAGAAGTTACCCTCACTGCGAGGTCAGAGCTGTCCGGGAGCCGACAACATCCGCCCAAAAACACTGAAAGCTGTGGCCACCAAGCTAGCTGAACCCCTATCACATTTCTTCCAAAGGTGTTTGAGGAACAACAAGTCCCCACTATGTGGAAGTGTGGTATTATCAACTCAACTATTAAAGGTGGTAGCAGTTCAGCTTCTACAAACTATCACCCACTGGCTCTCCTTCCTGTGATCGGAAAAGTGGTAGAAGTGATCGTTGCTGAGGCGCTAGTGGACTACCGGGAAAAACGCAAGGTCTTGTCACTGGATTAACATGGCTTACTTCAACGCCAGGCATGCAACACCAACCTGTTACTTGCACGAGATAGTTGGACGAAAGTGGCTGATGATGTGGTCGGAGTTGGCGTCATCTATCTGGACTTTTACAAAGCTTTCGATCGCCTGGATCACTGAATTGTACTTTAAAGGCTACGGGGCTACGGAATCGGAGATCCTGTGCTTGGTCACATTGTCCACTTTCTTCACCAACGGAAGTTTCAACTATGCGTTATAGGATAACCCTCTGACCCGACTGAGGTAGAATGTGGTGTCCCGTAGGGCTCGGTGCTAAGACAGAACCCGTACGTAGTATTTATCAACGACTTGCCAAGCGTTAGCTCCTCAAATTTCCTGCTTTTTGCCGATGATGACAAGATATGGCGGGCGATTAGTAAACAGTAAGATCACGATCTAGTCCAAGATGACCTAGGTTGCCTTTATGAATTGTCAAAAAAGAACCTGCTTAAGTCGTATTTAGCTAAGTGCAAAGTGATCCATCTGCCTCACCAGTCGGTGAGAGTTTACAAGCTTGGAGACCATACCTTGTAGAAGGTCTCTCAGGAGCGTGACCTGGATGTATTGATATAGGAAGATCTCGGGTGTTCAAAACAAGCAGAAAAGGTGACGAGAGCCGGCAAGCAGCACCTCGGCCTTGTTCATAGCGCTTTCGGTCGATTTGAACCCGCAGTCTTTCCCCAAATTGTTAACGACTACGTGCGACCACAGGTAGAAAATGCTATTTTGCCGTGGCTGTATTGACAGAAGCAGGATCTCGGTGCTCTCGTGACGCCTCAACGAAGGGCGACCAAAAGTCTGGGACCTCTTTCATCTGACCTAGCTGCTTTAACTGATATCCCTAATAATGTACAGCAGTCGAGGTTGGCGTTTGCAGGGGGCCTCATCTTGGTTTACCAGATTCTCAAGAATCCAAACCATATTTGCCGTCTGGTGCTGGAAGTGAATCACAACACCACCCTAAGAGGTCATTCTCCGAAACTGACGATACAGCATAGCCAGCTTGAATGCCGTGGAAACTTTCTTCCCTCCGTGTGTGCCAAACTTGGAAGGCTTTACTTAATTATGTCGTCCCTGTTCCCTACCTAGTGCTAGTTAAAAAGCGAGTTGATGATGCGTTGTCACATTTGCACTTCATTTTATAACTTGTTAGCCAGAGGGCTACAAAATGCAATCAACGCTTGTCTTATCAAACTCCCAACCAAAGGATTTATACGCTAACTACTCTAGCCTCTCAGCTATTCTATGGTGAGTCCACCAAAACGCTTTTCACTTTGGCATGAACTTTTATTTACGAAAGAACTTCCATCCTACTGGACTTGATAAGCATTGCTTTATTTTACCTCTAATACACAATTTTGCCATTGTTCCACCATAAATGTACCAGTCTCATACTATCCAATTGCCATTCCTAGTCCAAGGAATGTACGTGACACTCTGTGTGAGCTGAAAACGCAAAAATTCATCGGGAATTTTAGAAATACTTGAGCCCACATTAATATTACAGTTAAGCGAATACATCGCCTGTATCAAAGGTTTACAAGTGAAACGGATTAAAAAGGAGGAGTACATAGTGTCTGACAGGGAGTTAGAAGCGCTGAAGGTTTACGGCGAATAGTACCTTAGCACGACTGCAATACAATTGAAATACCATAGTTAAAAGTCGGCACAACTGTCCGAGGGCACGCAGAAATGGAACGCTGATCGTAAATAGAGATCAGACGACCGATGTGAAGCACACACACAACACTCGAAGGCAACACAACGTCACCGAGACCAGAAGAAGAACGAAATTCGAAGATGCAAATATATATTATGCGAGTTAAAACAAATGTACAAAAGAGGACGGAAACTAGAATAGGAAATTACAATGAAAAGGTGAAGAATTTATAAACACTACAGGTCTCCCCTGCTAGAGCTTGCGTCCACAGGACGAACGCCCGAAATTTGTGTGTTGTTGGTAGTCATTAGATTGGAAGGCAAAACAACAGCGCGTTCTGAGCCTGCGTGCTTTGGTGCGTATGGTTCCCTCACTGGTTCACTTGAGGATGTAGATGGGGCACACAGGGTGCACGCACTCGCTGGGTAGGTGGGATACTGGGAAATGTCTGTTTGGTGGCTTACTGTGATGTTTTAGTTTCGACGAACGCTGATTTTAAGTGATCAGTGCTCAAAGTATCCTTCAAACCGTTTCTGTCCAATATGAAGTATTTCTCTTTTCGAGTAAGAACATTGAATTGGTCCTCATTCGGCGGTGTCAGTTGTTTACGCACCGCATCGCCGCGCGCAAAAACAAAGGGCAGGTATGCAGCTCAGGGTGCACTTGCTGACTTCGAGTGCTGAATCGGAGCGGTGTTGGCCGGACTGAAGTAAAAGGTTGTCGCAGTCGTACCGCATATGAAATCGGGTTTAGCTCGCCAGTGATGCTGGAAGCTAACACCACTTCACCGAGAAGCCTGAGAGTTGTGCCGAAAACAAGTTCAGGGCTGCAACAACCTAGACCTTCTCTGACCGGGTTGCGCAGGCCGAGAAGGACAACTCGCAGCTGTTCGGACCAGTGCGTGCTCGATTGTGATGCGGTAATTGCGGCTTTCGGGTGATGATGTAAACGCCCAACAAGACCGTTGGCGGCTGGATGGTAGGCGGTTGTTCGCAGATGACAACGGCAGAGTAAACGATTGAGGTCTCGAAAGAGAGCGGAATTGAACTGAGGACCTCTGTCGCTTGTGATCGTGGCTGGGGTGCCAAACATTGATATCCAGATTTCAACGAAGGTCCGCGAAACAGTTTCGGTGGAAATGTCCCGTAAAGGTACCGCATGAGGCCATCGTCTGCAACGGTCTACACAGGTCAGCAAATACCGGAAACCATTGGATGGACGAAGTGGTCCAACGAGGTCAAGGTGCACATGTTTAAAGTTAGCGTCGGGTAACCCAAATGTGCCGTGTACGGTGATCGTGTGCTGGTTTACCTTACTAGTTTGACAAGTGACACAATGCATCGCCCACTTTTGGATGTCGGAACGCATAATGTGCCATACGTAGCGGTCGACGCTTAGGTTAACCGTGGCTCGAATGCCAGGGTGGGAAAGGCCATGCAGTTGATAGAAAAAATATTTTCCAGAACTGCTGCGGAACAAAAAGTCTTGGCTTTCCAGTCGATAGAGCCCAATAGACTTTAGAATCGGAATTAACAGTATGCAATTGAGTGCGTGTCAATGAAGTGTTTGTGCGCAAAGCTGCGAACTCAGGAGCGTCTTCTTGGTGAGCTGCAATATCTTCGAGGTTAATGGCTTGGCGTGAGGTATGGTGGAGACCAATCCGTGATAGTGTGTCAGCAACAGTGTTGTTAGTAGCATCAACGTGACGCATGTGCGTCGTAAATTGTGATGGATAGTCTAACAGACGAGTCTCATGAGGTGGAACGTGATCTGCAGAAGCGCAGAAGGCAAAAGCAAGCGGTTTATGATCAGTAAGGATAGTGAAGGTACGTCCTTCAAGTAGATGTCAGAAGTTTATGGCAAGTTAAATAGCCAGAAGTTCGCGACCGAATGTGCTGTATCGAGTTTGAGCAGACTGAAGCATTTTGGAGAACCAGGACAACGATTCAGATCGGTTGTTGATCAAAGGCTGTAAAACGACGCCAAAGGCAGTTTGTGATACGTCATTCCTGAAAACGGGAGGTGCATCAACATCGTTTTTCATGTGACTAAGCGCAGTGGCTTTGGATAACGCCTGCCTGATCCTATCAAATGCCACAGTAGCTTCTGCTGTTGTGTCAAACCTTCGGGACTTGCTTTTTACTAAATCTATCAGAGGCTGAAGTAGCCGGGAACAGTCTGGAATGAAACGTTTGTGATAGTTGACCACCCCGAGGAAACGACGCAAACTTTTGAATGACTGAGTCATTGGGTAATCTGAAATTGCCTGCGTCTTTGCGGGAAGTAGGCAAATACCATTTTGATCGATTCTGTGACCGAGAAAATCGACACAGGATTGGCGGAAAATACATTTGTCAACGTTAATCGCCACGCCATACTGAGAGGAACGCTCGAAGATCGGACGGAGATGTGACAGGTGTTCCTCATCTTTGGAACTGGCGACGTCATCGACGTAAACCAAGACGAAGTCTAGCCCTCTAAGGACTTGATCAATGAACCGCTGAAAAGTTTGGGCAGCGTTTTGCCCTCCGAAGGGCATACGGACAAATTCATAGGAGCGAAGGGAGTAGTAATGGTGGTCTTTGGAATGTCGTCAGGAGCGACAGGAATGTAATGGCATGCACGAACTAGGTCTATTGTAGAGAAAACAGGCCTTTTGTGCAAGCTTCTGGCAAAATCATGTGTGTAGGAAATTAGTTATCTATCGGGAACAATGATATGATTGAGCGTACGGTAGTCGCCGCATGGTCTCCAATCACTGGCCTTCTAGGGAACCAAATGAAGTGGAGATGCCCAGCAGCTTTGGGAAGGGCGGATGCACCTGCGGTAAAGCATATGTTCGAACACTCTTTTGGCCGCTTGTAGTTTGTGCGGTGGAGGACGTCTTGGCTTCGCAGACACAGGAGGACCGGTTGTATCGACATAATGACAGATGCCGTGCTTGGGCTCCAGAGTGCCGTCATCTGCTCTAACCAGGGAGAGAAACTGTTTCACTACTGACGAGTAGCTTGACTCTTTAAGCAGAAGTACTTCAACCTTACTGGAATTAACCGTAGCGAGCTGTCCGGAGACAGTTAACGACGAAGTACCATCTCGTAGCTTGCAAAATCGCAGTTCTACGACTAGGCCGAATTTGGTGAGAAAGTCAATATCATTGATGGGATTCTGTACATCGGCAAGTAAAAAGATGAAGGTGAAATTACGTCGTAAACGAAGACTAAGTGTCAGCAGTCTCTGGCCATACGTCGCGATCTTGGTTTGGTTAACTGCATGTAAGGTACTTCCGGATGGTAGCGGAGCACGTTTTCCAAGGAGCAAGGTATAACACTCACCTCTGCGCCAGTATTAACCAAAAAAGTGGACTTTGGTGGTGGAGTCGAAAACGTACAAGAGGCTACTAATGGTTTTTACAGCAGCAGCTGTCGCCATCACCGGCTGGCCTTGTGGTTTCCCTGCCGAGAATCCAATGAGGTCTTCGGGTATTTATAACCTGGACGACCATTGCGAGCAGCATCGCCGAAACGGCGGTGGAAGTGGCAGTATGATCGCGATCGGCTGGTGCGAAATTGACAACGGCGCCTACTCCCTGAGTTGAATCTGCGGTTAGCAGGTCGTTGACGACCGATGTGAGACACAGCGAGTTCTAACCGAGAGAGCCATTCACTAATAGCCTCAAGTGAGGTACTTCAGGATTGAATAGTGGAGCTCAGTCCAGTCACATTTTCACAGCAGATTTAAAGGACCGTTCATGAACATTGTCGGCCACTTCGGCTAGGTTGTCCAAAGGGAGTTTATTAGCGAGGACTGCTGAAATCGCCGTGGTGTTTGCTGGAAGGCAACTAATCCAGATCTGTCGGAGTATGGAACCATTCAGGGTCGAGGAACCCACAACTGAACGCATGTGCCGGAGGAGTTGAGACGGGCTGCGGTCTCCAAGCCCTATGCTTGAAAGTAGCATGTGTAACCGTGCTTCATCGGAAGCCATAGTGCCTTTTAAAACGGTTGATTTAAGCTTGCCATACGGCGATTCAGTCGGCATCGTATCTAAAATATCGATCACCTCCGAGGTTATCTGTGAAGGTAGGTAAGCGGTGACCTTAGAAAATATCGATGGTTGCAAAGTGACCTTACGAAATCGGAAAATGGCCTCCACCTGAATATCCCAAACACGAGGGTTCGCAACATCAGAGGTGAGTACCGAACAACCAGTGGAGTTTTCACACGGTTCCCCGGGGCAGCGTAGTCAGACATAAGGAAAGAAAAAAGTAAGGAAAGTAATCAAAAAATTTAAATAGACGAGGTCGCCAAATAGTGTCTGACAAAGAGTTATGAGCGCTAAAGGCTTGCGGAGAATAGGACCTTGACAGGATTGCTCACGGTCAGGTTACAATAGTTAAAAGTCGGCGCACCTGTCCGATGGCACGCAGAAATCGAACGCTGATCGTAAATAGAGATCCGACGACCGATGTGAGGCACACACACAATCATCGAAGGCGGCACTTCGTCACCGAAACCAGAAGAGGACCGAAAGTCGAAGATGTGTAAATATGTTGTTGTGTGAGTTAAAACCAGCATACAAAAATGGCGGAAACTAGCAAAGGACGTTACAATGGAAATGTGAAGAATTTACAACCGAACAACCTCCTCGTGATGCCAGCTGGGGGGGGGGGGGGGGGGGGGGGGGGGGGGGGGGGGGGGGGGGGGGGGGGGGGGGGGGGGGGGGGGGGGGGGGGGGGGGGGGGGGGGGGGGGGGGGGGGGGGGGGGGGGGGGGGGGGGGGGGGGGGGGGGGGGGGGGGGGGGGGGGGGGGGGGGGGGGGGGGGGGGGGGGGGGGGGGGGGGGGGGGGGGGGGGGGGGGGGGGGGGGGGGGGGGGGGGGGGGGGGGGGGGGGGGGGGGGGGGGGGGGGGGGGGGGGGGGGGGGGTTGGGGGGGGGGGGGGGGGGGGGGGGGGGGGGGGGGGGGGGGGAGGGGGGTGAAGGGGAATGATTTGTGGGAGGAGGATGGGGAATGGAAGGGGTGGGGTTTTAGAATGGCTAAGAGTTATCTAAATATAATTAGAATATAATGTATAGTAAAATAAATGTGAAAGTGGCGGATGTGACTCGCCACAAAATAAAGTCACTGGCCCGTGGATATCCGGAAAGTGCTATCCAACCCAAGGACATCAATCGCTTATGCTCACATTCCTGACGACAACAAACATTCAAAAATGCTGCGGCACATTCAAAGACACAAGCTACATTCATACACAATTACATACGCATATACACCCATACACTTACATATATTGTTATGCCAAAACAAGTACTTTACTCACAGTCAGTGTATG
>CALYDF020006793.1:0-13047 GCA_944474145.2 Dicrocoelium dendriticum
TGACACGAACGCTCGTTCATTTTTACTCGGCACGATTTTGCCCTGCGAGCCTCGATTCAACAGTCCATTTCGAAATCGTAGGCTTTCTATGTTCAGCCTTCTATGGGGGAGCTCTGTATCTCCCAAAAAGATAACTGCTATCTTTCATATACAATTGTATTGTTGACCGATTGTACATTATTCTTGCTTGTTTGCATTTTCCTTACAATTGGCTTGACACTCGACCGCCTTGCAAGTTCCTGCTCTCACGTGTTCGCTCTTATCTCGCTTCATTCGTCCGCGTCTTCTTGTATCCCATCGAATACAGTCCGTTGTGTCCGCCTCCAATTATATTCTGATATTCTGCGCTTAATTTCGCGCACCGTCTCAGACCAGTATTAACTAGTCCTACAAGCTTCACTACTCAGTGCAGACAACACATTCCCTACAACTGTGCGAGGTATAGCACTGATTGCCCTCATGTCCAGTTTCATGTGAATTAGTGCAACGTTTGCTTCCGCCTTTTGTGGATATGAGTTATGAAAGTGCGTAGTCGGCTGTTACAAGATGATACCGTCTCGTGTCTGCATCAGTGGGTGGCAATTCACACCTCGGATTTGCCTGCATCTCCAGGTTACCACATCTTTGACAGTGTGGAAAACAATTTATTCAAAATCCAAGTATGTCAGAACTAGTTTACCCTTCTGCTTTCTGGAGTACTCTATAGGTAACAGTGCAACAATCATAGTCCATCTTACATTAATCGCAGGCATCCTGTGGTTGTCCACCTACGGGACACGGTAACAAGCAGAACCGAGAACGGAGGTTGTCAGTCATAATTCCCACTCGTTTAGACATGCATACGTGGTCATAACTGTCTATTCGTACGGCTGTAATATTATTGCGAAATCCTGTTAATAACTTTTACGCCGTCAATATGAGCCAACGTTTATCTGTATTCTTAAAGCCAATGGTTACATGTTTATGTTACGGGGTAAGGTGGGTTATACCGTGATGGTTGGAATTGTTAAACTGCTAAATAGACATTTGTGAACAGGAAAAATGCAGCTCGATCGGACCAAGCATTGCAGATGTGTCCAATGATTCCCCCCACGCATGCAACGTTGTATGAGCGGCTGTGGTGTGACGTATATTCCGAGACTGAAGATAAGACTTATTGTCGCGTAGTCACTGCTAGAAAATGTCCAGTAAATCGTTTTATACAACGTGAATGCTTAATGTGAGTAGTATGCAAAGTATATACATAATACGGCCATATTTGACCATGTGAACCCCTTGCGAAATTGTGTTCGCTTTCAGTGTGCAATCTTTATTGTTCGCATTCTTCCGTGTCCGCAATCATCGTGTCCGCTTCTGTCTGTGCCCTTTTTCCTATCCGCAATTTTCGTGTGCGGTCCATTCGTGTGCGCTTGCTTCCGGCCAACCGCACGATTGTTGTTGGTTATACCGAAGAAACACGAAACAATCAACCCGCAGCTTATCTGGAAATGTTGCCCTTCATACTTAGTATCGAACATTCAACCGTATTGAAGATTCTGCTCCATGTCCCATGATGCCCTGGACGGTCCGCCCACCCCCCGTCCCCTGTATACGCCTCTGATGTAATGCCCACTGTCTAGACGATGCTTTGTCTACAATTAAATAATGTCAGCCTGATGACTTGATCCCACACTAAAGCGATATGCCTTGAAATGATAAAGCAAAGAGGCTTGATAACAAGGTAATTGCTGGTATGCTGCTTTAGAAAACAACCCTGTAAAGAAATGACAGCACCTGTTTCCGCATCTGTCTATCACCGTGAATGTGGGCAGCTACTTGAAGCTTTAGACCACAGTTAGTTGATGGTGGACTGCATGGCAATACCAACAGCTCATGCATGCACTGTGCTTGCTCCTATGAAATTGAAGAAACAAAAGCCGGGGGCTTGCGAAACAAACCCAGTTTAATAAGCTCACTACTGGGTTATTTAGTTCACGGGACAATACCCCTAGAACGTGACAGTGCCAAACGCTTAATTACAAGTAATGCGCCGCGCATGACTTGAGTATTCGGCTCATGTAGGATCATAACTAGCTATTCAATCATGGATGCGAAATTTTATGCAACTCACAAAACAGCGGATGAGCTATGACCCGTTCGCTGATGGAACCAGTGTGAAAGTCAGCACTAGGACTACGCCCTCCATCCATCTTGATTCTCATCATCCGTCACCTGGAACCATTAGTCGCGACTACGGTGTCCGATGGATAAGAACCATGCGCAATCACATCCTCCAAACCATCGTCGGATACATCCATCGACGTTAAATATTCAGCATGATATTGACCGAATCCTTAGTTTTCTTGATCCTGTGAGAGGTCACTCCAAGCAGCGACCATTGAAATTCTTTGCGGGACAAGAGATTAGTCACCGAGAAAGGTACCGTTTAAAATACGTGTTGTGAGGTAAGCACTGGTTTTAGATCGACTTCATTTAGAACGTCCATAAATCTTACGTATATATTCAATTATGAATACTTCTGAATGCAGATACCCACGAAAAACAGTTACAGTGAAACCTCTCTAAGTTAACCACTTGAGGGACTGGACAAAAGTTGTCTACGTACAAAGATGGTCAACCAGAGTTCTGAGTCCAAAAGGGTTGCATAGGGAATGCTTAGATAATAAAAAACCGCTCAACTCGTTGATGTGATTATGATATAGTGGTGGCCAACTTCGGAGGTTTTATTTTAAATGTAAGGCTCAACGACTGACCTCAATGTTCGACTCTTCGCATAGTCGTAATGAGGGTATTCCAGCCTGCTTTTAAGTCTGTTTAATTATTCAGTCCTTCGCATCCGTCCCAGCTGAAGCGTCAAGCATCACTAGCACAAATTGCAGTCTCCATTTGCAACCGTAAGTATAGACACTAGATAGTACAGCAGCCATGATCCCCAAGAAACAGTTTATTAGCTACCTCTACGACCAAGGAGGTTTCGTGATATTTCTTATACAGCAGCTCAAGTAATTATTCATATTGCATAAGAAGAGAACATTACGTTGCCATGCTCACTCACAGTCACATGATGAAATATAGAATGCAGGAGCCAAGTTTAACCGAAAGCGCGGAAAAACGCCGTGATATGCGCATTATTCAGACATATTAGATGTACATTTTTGTTGCTCATGAAGGTGTCCTTCCGCTAGTAGGTACACAGGGCAGTTTGTAAAGTTAAAGAGACACAAAGATACTTGCAAGCAAATCCCGTTGTTGTATGCCAAATCTTTCTCCAGAAAACGCATATTGACCGTCCTGTTTTAATAATCAGCGGATCCACATGCATATGCGCGAGAACTTGTCGGAGTTGCTAGAATTATGTATGGTCTCACTTTCAGGTGAGAGAAGCACCGCACTTGTTAGAAGTTTCATGTACAAAAATGGCCTTGCTCTGTAAGAGTTTATCAACTAGGAATACCGTATCATAATTCGGTGCATTTCTACGCTATTCCTGCTGTGTACATATTGGTTGAAGCTCAGTATAAACAACTATAAGTGCTTCATCCATTCAGTCTAGGCACCGTGCCAATCGAGCAATAATGACCTGTAGTGGTCTGCAAATTAAATTACGGGGCAAGTATTTACAAACAAAATGCAGTTGCACTATTCGTTCCTCTTGTACGGGTGCCATGCTTACCTTCCTACCTTTCCCTTATACTTCTGTCAAAATAGTACAAGAATGGATCTGTCCCGACCCAGGTTTTATGCAGTCCTGTTCCAGAAATTGTAAAACCTAGTGATTTCATCATTTCATGCGGCGTTTAGGGCTACTAACCGCAGGTTGAACCTATGGGATTTGTACAACTAATCCAAACTATGAAATATAGGAAGAAGGACTGCAAGCTTTGGTCTACATAACAACACCAACGCATAGATTAAGGTTTAGCAATGCAAAGCACACCAGACTTACTCTAGGGACGTACTCGACAGAACATCATAGTGTAAGCCTCCCTGAGATAAGGGAGTACTAGCGCTACGTCCCACGAAAGCTTTGAAGCGCATGTTTCAGTGGTATTGGACTTTGTGGAAGGCGAGACCCTTCTGAGTTGTATCGATGATGCATTTTCTATCTTACAAAGGCGTTGATTAATCGTTCCTTAGCGTCCTATTATCCTAGCAGCCCCTGCATACTAATTCCCAGTCATTTTTCATCTTGCCGAAATACGGGTTTAATATCCTCAGGAGTCTGCAAGATCACTGTTTCACAAATTTATGGCCCGTTCATTAGCTACATTTGCAATTTAATCAGTCATCAAGTACACATGCACTATCACAGCGAGTTTCTTTGTAAGCTCAATAGACTGTCCCTCAGGAATCAAACTAGGTATCAATGGCACTAAGTAACACATCGCCACGCTTTTATTACCAAACAGTGGTATGGTAGTTAACCATTTGCCTTTACACGACGTCAGATAGGCAGTGGGAAATAAAAATCCCCGAATGAAGACTGCGTAAGTAGCTCAAGCTTTGCTTTCAGTTGCTTATACGTACCTCAACCTGTGTTAGTTAGTGGAACGCTGGTGATAAACTTCTGTAAACGTTATCAGGTGCCAGTGTGCTATCGGGTGACGAAGTGGATAACTCAAATTGTGACCCACCAACAAACAAAAACATACACGTCTGAATGCCTGGCAGTTAAGCTAGATTTGCCGTGGTGGATACGCTTGTCAGTAAGCAGTTCAAACAAATAGATAAATAAGTTCGCTTATTTACCAACAAGTAATAAAAAAACCATACGTGGGATCGATCATATGTGTACAGAAGTAGCGTTGTGGTTTCCGTGCCTTTTAGTATTACGCAGTAGTGGCCAAAATTTAAGGACCAACATGCGAGGAATGTATATTCCATATTTTTAACTATTTTTGCATTAGTTGTTATGTTAAGATACACTGAATTCAATCACTGTAGTCCGCGTTAAATAGTGCAAAAAAGCACAAAATGCTGTCTCATTACGCTGCCGTGTACCTATTTAACAGATAATATTTGCAAGAAAAACAACACAATACAGTGCTTGCCGTCAGTTAAAGAGCCGAAATAGAAACCTTGCTTGCAGAATTTCACAGATGACGATGCATCTTTATATTGTAGGTAACAAGGCAGCGGTTTCAAATGCGATCACCAGACACCACTTGGATGGTATTTTTTCTGACAGTGTAATCAAAGCCACCGTTTTCTGGCAGGACTGGGTGATTGTAGCCCAATATCATCCACTACTTTGGGCTAAACAGTTCATTGACATGGAACAACATAGTTATAAAGCAAAATAGCTATGATTTTCTTACATGATGTTGTTGGAGAACGTGGGACGATGGACTGCATTACACTGATTATCGCGGAACCCAACTCCTTGTTGGGTCTTTAAAATTACCATCTAACAGGTATTGGAACCATTGTTATGCTACAGCCAATTTGAACGGAAGTATCATGACATCTATATTTTACCCTAAGGTATGTTGCTATTTCATCTCTTTGAATTGTGGAAAGTGCCATCTTTTGCATTTTCTTGCGAATATCAGACCCTTACAAACAGGTAAACAGCACCAAAAGGTTGTTGTAGTTTGTGCTTTTTTACCATTTATAACGCGAGATTGCTGCTACAGCCTACAGTGATTGCGTTTAGTGTATCCCGTAACAGCAAATGATGCACTAATCTTTAGCATTACCGAATATGGCTTCTGTGTGCTGGTCTTGCACTTTTGGCCACGACTGTGCATAAACATTTTGGATCATGATATTTCCCACGAATCTGCCACCCAATCGATCACAATGCATGCATTCCCTATGAATGTTTGGACCATTGTTTTAAAATGAACTCAGTTGTGCAGCTCAGGAGCAGTCAACGGTAGAGTGAGGAAGAGAATTGTCAGGTGCAAAGGCTTGGTTGTTTGTGTGTTTATAAAGTAGGAATTAGTTGACTAGAGCCTTCTGGTTGTTAATTTGTTGATTGATCCAGATTCCGTCTGTGTTTCTCGAGTTTGCTGTGCACCAAGTGTCTTTAACGCATTTGGCATAATGAGCTAATTAGCTAAGGATGTTCGTAATATTACTAGGTCTGCACTTGCGTGTAGTTGTAGTGGTAATTGATTACACAGCTTGGCATCTGTCACTAAGAAGAATCTCGGTCCGACTCAATGATTTGCTAGCTGTGGGTGTAGTATGTAGCCATCAATATGAGTGAGATAGCGGTTTTCCGCAATTCAAGTACAGTGATCTTTTCTAAAGCCAGCTTATTTATACCCCTGAGGAGGAGGTAGTTTTTCAGTCGTCTCCATCAAGGGGATGATAACGATAATACTAACTGAGTTGAACAGCGTTCTATGATTAGCCTAGTAAGTGATCCTTGAGCACTTTCCAGTGCTATTATTTCGTTTTTATTTGCTTGTGAATCATAATATGATAGTTCAGTGTAGCTCAAGTCGTGTTTCGGGTAGAGCAGAATTGCCATTGATATAACCGCACAGCTGCCTGACCTTCGCGACTTGATGCATTACATTTTCAGAGAAATAGAATTGATTGGATTGCCTGATTCCCAAGTCTAGAATATATTCATATATATGGATCCTCTTACCTTCAAGAGTGATAGAGCCCGGTGGCTGTTCACCCCATATCACCATATCCAACAGCCCCCACGTTATGGAAAAACAATGAGATTAATGTAAAATTTCTGTTCCAATAAATTAAAAATTTCAACCAAAAAGAAAAACACTTTAACGCTTAATCTTCTTGTTCAACCATGTTGGATAGTGAGGTTGAGTAGGAATTCGATAAAGAGGCTAATCGTGCCACGAAACGACTCAGAATGTTCCGAGTTCTCTTCCTTATTTCCACTCTGTGTTAGTCAATTTTGGTCGTGCTTAGCTTTCCTTCGCCTGCAGTAACAACGGGTCAACGAGATGGGTGAACTTTTAGTAAGAAAACGAGCTATATGTTATGAAGTGTCGTTACATTGGCTTCTCTAAAGATAGTAGCATACACGTAATTCTACGCCAACCATGATACGAAACAGTCACGCAAGAGAAATATACAACCGCAACTTTTGCATCAATCCCTAAAGTGACGTATGCTGCTTTCGGTTGGATCAAACATAAGAGATATTGAGTATTATTGAAACACTGGAGGTGTGGGGTTGCTCGCTTGTATGAGCAGTAGGAAGTTGGTTGGAATCAACAACTGTTTTGATCTTAGTGTTCCGAATACAAGCGCACTATTCGCATCGACTAATCGACCCAGACCAAACAGTGCGACCACCACTTTGAAGTTTATTTAATACTGTATTTGTGACTGTGTAAGTAGGACGACATGCATTTCGGTGATCTCGACTACTGATTTTCTTGCCTGAAAACCGAAAGTTTTGCGAAGAATTGAGAAGCGTTACCTGAATTCAGATTATTTCGTGTCTTCTCATTCAGCCGCTTACAGCCAAATCGCTGAAGCCTTGGCCATCAGACGAATGAAACCGAACCTTTGCAAACAGATAGACTTTGTGGCCAGTCTTGCCTTGCCCTGGTAAGACGCAGGCAATGACCTTGGTTTGCTCAGTGTTTTACTGATTTTCCTATTGACCACTTTTTTAATTGCATTCCTTTACGCTTTCCACGATTTGTCTGTAAGCGGCTGAATGAGAAGACACAAAATAATCTGAATTCAGCTTACTCCGCAGAAATGTTGTTCGTTCTTGTTCTCTTGAAATTTCTGAATTGAAATGGCTGCATGAGAAACGTTAACCGGATTATTCAAAGTGTGAAGATCTAGAGCCGATATTACGGTGTGTTTCCTTCTGGTCTATTTGCCGGCAATCACCATGAATCAACCAGTCGATTTCAGTCATAGTGGTAAGTAGCTTTTCGATTTTACTGCTTATACATACAGTCGTAAGGTTGGTAGATTTGTGGTTAGTCTGTCCATTCATATGGCGATACCCGGAAAGTGGAAAGTTTATGTTGTATGGCGACCAAGTAAACATGGTCAGCTAAAACGATACAAAGTAAACGTATAACTGGTTACTGATTACTGGTTGGAAGCAGCAAATAGAGTTTGCTTTGTGTAGCTGCATCTAATACCACTCAGGGAAAACACCAGTTATGTTGTGGTGCGCTCAATATATTTTATGTCGGCGAAATATTTATCCAGGAATTGCTTACATTTAGACACCGACGTTGCCTCAACAACCTGCTGCGGCAGGTCGTTCCATACATTTAGCACTCTGCGTTCGAAATGGATTTGTTGAGTGCCCTGCTTCAAAACCGGTAAGAAAGCTTGTACCAGTGTCCTCGTGTGCTGTTTGGTGTGCGCAGATGAAGCAGCGGCCTCAGCATGGGGTAATCTCCCAGATGTAGTATCCGGCGCGTCATGATAAGATCAACCCGCGGTCGACAATAAGCTAGGGTGTAAAGCCCTAGTTGTTTACACCGGTCTTCCTACGGCACACCTCGTAAGTTGGGAAGCAGCCTAGTGGCTAGATGCTGTAATCGCTCAAACCTTTTACCTCGCCCAGGGTGATAGGAAAATACGCGGGTGAATCATACTCTAGCATTGGTCGTATAAGTGAGACGAAGAGGCGAGTGGTAATCTCTTCGGACCAAGTGCTGAAGCTGACTCGGAGCGTCCGAAGTATCCGAAAGCTGGTTTGGTAAAACTCATTCGTGTTGTCCATGAACTTTAGATCGTAGCGTGAGAGTAAACAGAGGTCTCGCACGAAAGGCGCTGGAAGCAACGGTTGACCGGCCACCGTGTAGCTTCGACTGTGCTCACACTTGCCCAACCCCATGAATTGCGACATGACGGGGTTGATCGGAAGGTTGACCTCCGCAAATCACTTGGAGAGGTGGTTGTGGTCCCGCTGAAGTAGGGCGCAGGCATTAGGTGCAAGGATCACTCTCAACACCTTCAAATCATCTGCGAACAACACACAAGGTGATTGGAGTAACTAAGGCACATCTCATAGATGGATCAGAACCAAAATCGGTCCCAGTGCAGTGCCTTGGGACACGCCACTGCTCGATAGATATCTGTCGGTTAAATGGTTGTCCACCTGGACCCTCCACTTTCGATCACACTCTGTGCGTCACGCTAATCGGAGCGCCACAGCCTGACAATTGTGGATGTGACGAATCAGGATATTGCTGTCCTAATAGTCGCTAAGCCACTTAAAATCCATTATTCTTTAGTGTTTATAGGTATTGTTGTCAAGTAGAGCTCAAATGAATGATGATCATGTGGTCAACCATCGAAGTCTATGAGCTTCATTCCGCACTCAGCTCAGGCAACTTCCAACTGACGAGTTCAAATCAGGAGGAAACCGGTTGGTCGTGGGATGGTGTTTGGAAAAGTAACACCGACTCTCTCCACCTCGAATGTAGTTCCGCTGATCTGATTGGCCGCTGTTAATTTTAATGCTAACCTGTTTCGAATTGGACTTGCTTGTCGCAGTCCGAACAAACGGCGAGTACTTCCAAACACCAACAAGAATTCCTTATGAATGGAAGGATTTTGGTATTTTTGTTCGTCGCAATCAGCTGACCATTCAGATATGTCGACCAGCTGTCCGGAACAGCACCAGACGGCCGTTTCGCCCTATTGGGGCTCATCAGTGGTGCGCATCCTTCGGTTCTCTGCGAAGGATCGAACCCATGACTGCTAGTGGCTCTTGCCAACTAGCCCGCAGCTTATACAACTGCGCCATAGATGGATGGGTCAACTCTGGCTCCTGTATGCTGTGAGCACACTAAGAGTGGAGAGCTAGACCCCAATGCATCACCGTCAGAAGCTTGATCGTCCTGACTATGGAAGACACTCAATAGGGTTTAGTGCTATTCCGCACCGCAAACAAGCAGTCTGTGTGTGATTGGTCCCAATGGAACGGAACAGCCTTGCGAAAACATGGGTTACTGGTAGATTTGTCAGTAGTGTAATTTTCGTAGAAAGTAGAAGCCACGAGTAAACAGCGCAATAATCTGCCTCGACGGGAAATCGAACCCCGGACACATACACGGGGTTCGATTCCCCGTCGAGGCACATTATTGTGCAAAATTTAATCGTGGCTTCTACTTTCTACGAAAAATACATGGGTGCTTGTCGAAGTATAGTGAGTTGAATCAAACTACGCTGAATACTTTTGTTGCTTCTCCAAGAACGTTGCATTCATAGAACTAAAGGGGATAGTCAAGTAACGCCTCTTAACATTTTCTCAGCATGGAAGACCAGTAGCCGGTTGGCGACAGTGGTAGTGTGAAAAAATCACAGCAAAAAGTATCTGTCTGCCAAAATTTGCAGAATGATGCACCCAATATTCAACGACAACTGCAGCTTGAACACCACACCTTACATTCTACCTTGTGTTGTATTCCGCTTAATAGAGTGTGGCACCAAGATTGATTTTGGAGTTTTCGCAACGCAAAGGCAAAACAGTCACTCTCTATCATCTAGCATTTATTCAGTTTTACAACAGCAAGGTTCGCAAATTTAAAGTTTCAACCAGCTGGCTACAATGTCATCTGTACCCTGCACAGTCCACATTAACGAGTCAAACTAAAAACGGTGTTCAACTATTGGTGCCTCTTAATAAAGAGCATACCTGGTTGTATTTAAAAAAGTTTCTGAAGCAACCATTCATTAAAGATAGATCTATGCATTAATATGATAGTCTTCATTGCATAAGCAGAAATTTGGTTGCAATATGGTGTTTCAGACTACCGTACTTTGGACAGGATAACAATTCATCAAAACGTGTTCCGTAAAGGATGACCATATAGAACTTGTGCATCTATCCGGATTGAACGAAAATGGCGCCGAACAAAATTTCGGTGACTGTAGCAGAATGCTGGCTAAAAGCAAATTCGCTGCGAATTTGTCATCAATGCTTATAGAAATGTTTACAGCAGTAATAAAACGTGAATCAGAGTAAAAAAACAGTTGCAATCGTTGGCACGCGTTTTGACAACTTCTCAACTAAAATCGGCGATACCAATCATCGCCGATGGCGTGAGATTGGCGCTTGTCTTGAAACCTCAGATCAGAATTGGCGCTGGGGCGCAAATTGGTTTGCTTCGCGCTCTCCCCAGTTTCGCCTGAAGAGTAAAGGGGAAATAGCAATGTACCACACGATCACTTATCCTCATGTTCGATAAACTGACAATGCTGAACTACACAGTTCGCGCTTGCTGTTGTTCAACTGCCAACTTCATCTGTGCTAATGTGTATTAGTAAACAATAAGAAAAGCAATGGTGTATATGTGCTGTTTTAGTCTGAAAATGTCGTGCAAAGCAGCACCAGATGTGGCATTATGAAAACTGCCGGTAACTGCGTGCAATTCCCCATGTCTATACGGTCTATTGAAATCCAATAAGTCATCAAACTGAGAGGAGTAGCTGAGAGTTTACAGACGACATGTGGCACTTAAACCCTATTTGCTGAGATTTGCCAATCCGTGATCTATCGGAGGGCTTCAGTAGATAATCTATATCTTAGGTCTTTGTCGCCTTTTGAGTGAAGATGTTGGCGCTTTAGAAGATTAGCTAGAGCTCAGTTTAGATACATATATCTCAAATGAGCGGGAATGTTTTCTGGCATGAGCCTGAAACTGACGATATGCGAAAATACATAGCATGGATTGTTTCCTTGGCACAGGGAAGTGAAAAGCCGAATCCACTAGAGATAGACATCGGCCAAATTCTACAGGAACCACAAGATTCAACTGTAACAATATAAAGGGGCGAGACTCATCATATACAAGCATACTGCTGGTAACAAATGTCGTTGAATAAAAATGGCTGTAGAGACTAGGTAGTACATGACTGTTTCTGTAAAAATCTTGCTTATTGATTACTCTACATTCATGGTGAGGAACGTAAGTTGCTCGCTAAAAGCAGGGTGAATAGGCATTCGTGCGGCTAAAGAGCTGACAATGTGTTTTCGCAGGCTTGAACACTTGCGAATAGAGAGCAGATAGTGGCCTCATGTTCATCTGTACATTTCATAAGTTTTATAATGTGCACTGCCCTCCCAAACATTCCTTCGTTAAGCTCCTGCTTTAATCATGCAAATAAGTCCCTCATTATTCAACTCATGATTTGGCGGCTGATCCAATATTTCTAGTTCTCCTTCTGTAAAGGTTTGTTAGTGCATCTACTTTGAAGGTTTTTCTACATTTTGTCAGTCCATACTATGCGAGTTCTTCATGAGGTCACTTCTTTCTATTGGCAATTGCTCCTGCATGTGTTTATTTCGCATAGTAGGTTAGTCGCGTCCAAAACCCGAGGTCTAATCTATCGGGCCTGTGCTGAGATGCATATATCCGAATGAGTGGTTGTGGGTGTCACTTGGACTTAGAGAGCACGATGCGTAGGCTGTAAGTGGAGTCCAGAGCCAACTTCCCTCTCGTCATACTTCAGCCTCACGGTTCACTAGGCTGAACTAATGTTCCAACTGTCGAGTTATGCTCAATTCTATGGCATAGTGTCTGGGGATGGAGTGTCAAATGCTGCCAGCTACTAGCCCCAGGAACAGCAACAACCCTGGAGAAGAACTGACGTTAACACGACGCCCGGGAGCCAATTGTAATGTCGGTTGGGCAATGTCGAGTAGACCTCCGTAAATCATTAAGTCGTTTACTAAGATTACGCATGGATATTTACATAGTGTATACACTATTTACAAGCGTCTACTCAACTGCTTCACCCTTGTTGTTTGCCTCTGTCCTTGGCTCTATTTCCATGGGCCTACGCTTGTTGGCAATGTGCATCCCCTCTAAAAGTACCTCGAGCCGCGTTGCTGACTTTCTGAGCAGATCGAACGATTGACTCGGTTGGTCACTTGTCCATCTGCTCACAAGCTCCACGCTTCGTCTCGGTGCTACAACAAACCCTGACCTAAGTCAGAAAGTCCGCAACGCAGCTCGAGGTAGTTTTAGAGGTAACGTAAATTCCTGATCTGGCAAACCAATGCGCTTCTCCGCTTCTCACGAGTACACGCTCTTCTGTAAGCCTGACTCCGTCCTGTGCATTTGATACCTG
>CALYDF020006794.1:0-13099 GCA_944474145.2 Dicrocoelium dendriticum
AATCTCTACAGGCTTTTCAGGGTTGTTGGTGCCACCCTAATCTCGTCGCAAATCAACACGATATCGTCCGCATAATCTAGATCAACTAACCTTTCACCAGGCAGAACGTCAACGCCTACATCGTGAGATTCCGCAAGGGAACACTACATGATAGAATCCACGACGAAATTGAACAAAAATGGGGAAATCAGACAACCCTGACGAAAGCCACTTGTGGTCAAAAAGCTATTCGATAGGACACCGTAGATGTTTACGAGGCCTGTAGTGTTCGAGTACAGAGCACGAAGGATATTCACGTATTTCATAGGAACACCATTACGCGCAAGGACTTTCGAACAGAATCGATCGATCGACTGAATAGAATGCACACTTGAAATCAAGGAACACAGCTCTTGTCGGTCTGCGATATGCGTTGTCCTGCTCTAGCAAATGCCGCAAATGCAAATATGGTCTATACAGCCACACCCTGGGCGAAAACCGGCCTGCTTTTTTCTAATCCGAGATTCCCGTTCCGCAGTAAGGCGACGAACGATAATCAAGGCCAATAATTTTGTCACAACTGGCATTAGGCTAATACCACTGAGGTTTGAACAATCTGTGCAACTGCCCTGCTTGTATATTGCCAATACTATCGATTGCTTCCAACTGGCCGGGACACACTCTTCCTTCCAGAAACGTTTGAATAAGGAGGTCTATACTTTTCAGACGGCCTTACCTCCAGCCTGAAATAGTGCCAGTGGGAGGGAATCCGGGCCAGCTGCACTAAAACCATTAAGGGCTGTGATCGCGTTTCGGAACTCGGCCTCCGACGGAGGCTCCAACTAACCGTCCATGGCTCGTCCTGCATCATCTGAGTAGGAAGAGATCCGGGAGCAGGGGGCCAGTTGCACTGCTCTTCAAAGTGTTCCGCCTACCGAGTTATACGGCGCTCCTTATTGTGTATCGGCGCACTCGCGCTCTCTCTGATTGTGTTACTGACGCCTAGTTTTCTGCGACCAGTGGTGCGGACTAGCCGGAAGAGCTTGTGGTAATTGACTACTGGTCCTACCTCCTCCATTTCTTGAGCCATACTTGTCCACCAGGCTTCCTTGTCAGCACATAGACTCTGCTTTAGCCCACACCTAGTAGCCCGTCTAGTCAGATGGTTTTCAGAGCCAGTCGGGAGGTGTATTCTAGATTCCAACTGGTTCACGGACTTCTCGGAGATCCAGTGACTGGTGCGGTGACGATGGATAGTGCCACAAGCAGCTGCTCCTGCGTCGTGCATGGCGGCCGAGATCGAAATCCACAGAAGCGCTTTGTCATTAGGACAAGACAGCGAAAGTTCAGTATACAGTGCTTCTCGTTAGGCTTGCCTGACCGAGGACTGATACAATTTCTCCGTTGCCAATCGTAGGGGACACTTGGTGCGCTTCACGGTAAAGTACATGGAGAAACGACAGCGTACCAAGGCATGATCAGCGTCGACGCAGGTACTTCAGTAAGAGCGGCAATCTAGGATGTAACCATGCCAATTGTAACTTATGGCTACGTGGTCAATCTGGACTCATCTCTGTCCAGCTACAGCAGGACGCCAAGTGGCACTTCGGCGCCCACTGTGTCTAAAAGCAATGCTACTAAGAAACGACTGGTGCTCCGCACACAGTTGCAGCAGCCGCTCGCCGTTGTCAGTCCGTTCGGAGTTAAGTCCACAATTATCCCCCAGCTAAGCTTCTGAAGCCCTCAGCCCTCTCTACTTGTGCGTTCATATCCCCTGCAAGTAGTATAATTTCTGAACTAGTAGCACTGCGTAGTACCGCGTTCAATTTGTGATAAAATGTGTCCTTGACAGCAATAGGACGGCGGTTGCTGGGACTGTAAGTGGAAATCACGAACAAACAGCGTTTTTTCCTACTTCGTGAATCAATCTTAGCTGATGTCGTCAAACGGGCTGCATTTAATCGGCCGTTCACCGGAATCCAATCAACCAACGATGGCTCAGCCGTCGAGCTTTGAATGACGCCTACACCAGCTTGACCAGTGAGTGATGCATCGGCGTCTCCTGATGCGTGCAACCAATAACGAGAAGATAAGCCGGGTGCAGTTAACTCAATAACCCCGTTAGGGTCATTGGTCCTAGTTTCGGACACACAACACACATCAATACCCAGTGTGTCCAAGGTGTGTGCGAGTGCAGCCTGTTGCCCTGTTTGTCTTAGAGTGCGGACGTTGGATGTCGCCATGGAAACGTGCTAGCGTGGCCTCATAAGGGGCTTTTGCCGATAGGCGTCCGATAGGTGCGGTGGGATGGTGGCTGCAGATGGTTCTACTCCAGTAGCACTTCGGTTGTTGTCAATTAAGCTGGTAATTAGAAAAGGAAGGTTAGTAATGGGGCCGGGATGGGAGTAAGAGAAACAGGTGGAAAAGAAAGAATGGAGGCACTGGCAGTAGGCTGCTTTCGCTTATCCACCCCGTTGTATGCAGCAGATAAGGCGACCCTTGATAATCTGCGCGACGGCGGAAGCAGGATGATATTTATGTTTGAAGAAAATGTCATGATTGTATGTGGGCTGAGATACTGCCAGAGCGCCCAGACCTAGACAGCAGGCCGATTAGGGTCCTCAACCAAAGCCTTTGGCTCAAAAGCCTGTCCGCATGGCAGCGGGGAGGTGGCAATGATTTGGTTTTACAGAAATGGACTTCATCCCATTTCAAACACCCAAACTGGAGGACCAGGAGACTGAGTTTGTCTAACCTCTCACCAATGACCAACCTGGTGGGAGTAACTCTTAAAGTGCCCGGAGGCATCACTCAGTATAGCTCAATAGGTCAATGAGGTACGCAAACCGTCGCACCACGTTACGGTCCAGTCTCGTTGCGACGGGCCAGGCGTAGCAAACGAGGACACCTGGATTTCTTCTTCGGACAATGATTGTGGACTGGAGTGCGGTGGGAGGAGTGACACCTCCCAAACTTAACAACGGGGCGGCAGCGGAGGGTCTGTCCCGTCGGCCTTGTTATTGGCTAAGCAATAATTTTGTATTCTGTCCAGCACGCCAAGATGGCCCACTGCGGATGCACACCAGTCCACGCGATCATAATAATTAATTAATATCAAAATCCTGGACCCAGCAAACATTGCTATACACCCAGCCTTTGAAACCCTTGTTCAAACCCATGAAACTAACCGCACCCAGACTCGCCTCTCGTTTACCCTAGTAACAACATCGAAGGCTTCCATCCTTCAACCTTCTAGGGGAGGCTTTGGTAGTTTACCGGAAATTAAGTTCTTTCCGTATTTCGCAACATTGGCCTTCACCGTTGTTTTAGCCTTCAAAACGTCCACTTGTTTTACTGACGGCACTACCGTTGACACAAATCGTTCTGGTGATTAGCTTGCTGCACAGTTTCTCGCTCTGGTTGATTTGCTTCCTATGTTTGTAGTCTGCATCATACACGTTGGGTTCAGTCGCCTTCAAGTTCTATACTGTCCCGTATTTGACACGTCTCTTACGTGTCATTGGTCACCGAGTAGTATCCCAGGCTGCACAAAACAAAACGTAGCACATCTGTGGTACTTGATCGTTTTTGTTACCTTCCATCCCTGTTCTTGCTGTACGTCGCACCGCACCTAGCTGAGCCATTCTCTCTTTGTGTTTCTTAGTTTGATTTTCTCGTGCGCTCGCGTTTTTTCTGCTGCGCGATTAAGATGATGTAGGCTTTTTCTCCTGCGAGGCAGTACTCAGGTGAACCAAGGTAGATTGAAAGCACTGGGATAGAAGAAAAATACTATGGCAACAACATAAACGGTTGCAAAACAGTGCAGCATGAAAAGGCGCCAGATAAAAACAGACTAAAAATTTCAAGTGTCAACGTGGTATTCGCAATTCAAAGTTGTTCATCTTAGAGCGTAATTCCACCGCCTGTTACAAGGAACCATAAGAGAAAGGTTTAGAAAATCTAGAAAAATGAAAAGTGTAAAGGCTAAATATACTGCCGTCTTAAAAGATAGGTTTTTGGCAGCTAAACTTTAACGCTACGTCACGCGAAATAGTCAAACTTTGCGGATCCTAATCCAGATAAACATACCTAAATATATGGCCGTCTACTCATAAGTATTGCAAAGTATACGAGAAAATGTCGTTGTCTACATAAAGGTTAAACATTGAGATAAACACAAGATGACAACCATATATATATGCTAGTAATGGAATGCTATTTTGTGTCAAACTTTCGAAGCAATCGGTTAAGTAAGTTCGGAGGTTGGCATAGGAGTAAAACTTGGAGATATACATTTTTATTTATATAGAATTATCATTCTATCTATTATGGACTGGAACTCACTTGCTGTTTGTGAAGGGAACCAGTAGGAATCTATACGGATACGAATCCTTCAGAAGTAAGTATTTAGCCGGGTCCAGCATGTATTGTAAAGAGCTGCAATGAAATAGAAGCAAATTAGCAAGAGCACACAGCAAGGTATCTTGCGACTCACAGAGAATTCGATAGTAAACTAGATGATCGGAAGACACAAAGAAGAACGAAATCCAATGTCACCAAAACTGAAAGCGTAAGTTGTCATATTCACTACAGTGGTCTCCCACAAGAAAGCGGATGGAGGGAAGCCTTTGATAGAGATGTCAGGTGGGAGACAAAGTGAGGACGGTAAAGTAAAGTAGTAGTCGCAGTAAAAGTACGAGAACAGAAATGGCGCGTGTAGATTTTCTTATGTCCCGGCTTCTTTGTCTTTTGCTATCAATTACTTGGGTGTGGACTGGAGTCCATCATCGGAGGGCCGTCGGGGCAGGCTGGTAGGACAGCGAAATAAGTGGCTATTCCAGAAAATGGACCGACAGGACATTTCCACCGCTGCGGCCCGACTGTGCGCTTGGGAGGTATCACTCTCCTCACCACACTCGGAGTCCACGGCCGAAACGATCCTCGTTCCACGAAGAATCCCGGACGTTGTCTTTGGGAGGCCGACCAGTACTTGTCGCACTGGTGGTGGTGAGTTGCCATCGCGTGGAACCAGGATTAAGTAGCCGGAGGCCTCCTAAAGGTGGGTCAGGGGATTCCATGTTTTCTCAAGGGACTTGGGTTCTGGAATGTAAAACTCGGCGAGGGTGGGACGTAATTGGGATATGCAAAATGATGCCGTATGGATAACGAGGCAAGTGTATGAAACAAAATGTGTACAGTTATTTTGCTTTTTGTAACAATTGGTTTGAGGCTTTTTGTTGTTTGGAAAAGTTTTGTGAATGAAACCACGCTTACCACGAAAGGTGGAAAATGCGCATTTCAAGGAAGATAGGAAACGTTAACAAAATCTGAAAAGCGGGTTTTACCATTTTACTTGTCTACTGCCTCGATCAGTTGCCTGGGGTTGAATCTGGGTCGGCGGAGCGTTAAGAGTAACAGAGGTGTCTGCCTCGCCTGGTGCGGGAGATGCAGCTGCTGGTAAGTTTACCTTTGCGGCTGTAGCAGGTACAGTTGGGAGCGGATTTTTGAAAAATGCCACTTTAAACGGTCGATGGACGCCGTTGTTCGATGACCATTTTTGTCTAAGTTAAATTGCTTAGAAGTTCGTTGGAGAACATTGAAGGGGCCGGTGTAGGGAGGCTGAACGGGAACGACGAACCGCGTCTGTGCGGACGAAAACGTGAGTGAAACTAAAGAGGGCAATGTGTATTTGCACATCTCGGGTGTGGTTACGTGGGGTGGCCGAGGGCAGCGAACGCATTCGTTTTGGAAAGGGAGGCTGTGAAGTTATTCGTGGCGTACGCGATGGCGAGGGGAGCGAAGCATACTCTCCTAGGAAATTAAACGTTGTGCCATAGACCAGCTCTGTTGGTGCGCACTGCAGTTTAGCTTCGATACTGCTGCGGATACCTAGAAGTACTAACTGAATGTTTTCGCTCCAGTCAGGGTCAGAAGTGGCTCAATGCGACAACTTAGGATGTCGATGAAGCCTACAACTAAGCCGTTCATTGCAGAGTGAGATGCCGTCGTGTGGATACGGCGGCAGCCTAAGTAGTTGTAGAACATACCGAATTGCAAAGATTCGAAAGATGTCCCACCATTGGTAGACGGCTATATTATTCCTACAACTTCAAGCACGTACCTCTGAACCGCATCTTGTGGCTAAGTTTCAGCAAATGGCGACATACAAGGATGGGTTCATACAATATCTAGCAGGCTAATATGAGATCTCGCGCAGCTTTTTGGTAGCGGCCGCCAAACATTCAAACCCAATTCAGCCTTCTGTGGCAAGTGTGCTAGCGCACGCCATTAACATTATTTGTTGCTGTTCGTCGTGATGCCTCTAAGGCCTCTAGGTCACACTTCAACCAAAGTTGCCAAGCTTGGATAGCGTATTCAAGGTATGGACGCACGTAGGGATTGTGCTTCATTGGGAAGATTAATGGGTCAAATCTCCCGAATACCCTATCCAGCATGCGGACGTGCTGGTTACTTCTTTTCTCAGCTACCTCAGCTTGTTTTGAAAAGCTGAGGTCACACGTTACGAACACACCAAACGCACGTTCCTAGGAGCTGTTGTGCAATTCGTGTACCCCAAGCAAATACGTGTAGTCATGTCTATGGCGTAATTGCACAGCACGACATTTGTCTAGATTAAATGGTAGGGCGTTTTGAACTGACCAGTTGGACACCATGTTAAGATCGCACAGGAGCAGTTCGTGGTCGTCCGGGCCTCTGCTTCTTCGTAGCCTGATGTTATCCACGAAACAGAAAATCAGAAGCAAATGAGCTCGCCGAATCGTTAATAAACACCAAGGATAGACGAGGTCCAAGCATCAAGCCATGTGGTACACCACACCCCACATCGACTGCATCGAATAGCGGTTCTCAGCCTCTCACATCCAACTGTCTTTCGTGTAGAAAATCGCTAATCCAACTCAGGATTGGGTCGCCAATGCCGTAGTTCCGAGGCTTCTGAAGGAGAAATCGTTGATCTAAGCGATCAAACGCTTTTGAGAAGTCAGGTAAATGACATAGACTCCTGCTCCATCATCAACTGCTTCAGCCCAGCTATTACGTTCATTTAATAGGTTAGCAGTACATGAACGCTTTTGGCTGAAGCCATGTTTCTCTGGGGCCATTAAGTTGTGGCTATCCAGCTCCTGCATCAACGCATCTGCGTTGATTGATTCCATAACATTGGCTGGAAGAGGAAGTAGAGTTATTTGGCGGTAATTGAAGGGATCAGTGCGGCTACCTCTTTTATGTATAGGAGTGATGACCCCTCACTTCCATACTGATGGAATCTGGTTCTCCTCTAGGCATCGCTGATGGAAAACGGACAGTGGTTCTGCTAAATCACTAGCTACTGTCTGCAGTGTCTTCGGTCGGAGGTTGTCGGCTCCAGGAGAACTGTGGATACGTAAGTATTACAACTGCTTCAACACAGCTTCCGCAGTGAAAGTGATGTTGTCTGAACCCGATGGTGGAGTAATAGAAACAAGGAGAATGTTTGGGCTGGTTACCTGCTGGAAAGTTTGGGAGTAATGAAGCCGCAGGAGATCGGCTGCTTTCATTGCCGACCGCGTTTATCCATCAGCGGTGACTAGTGCTGGAATCCTCCGCTTCACCATTCTAAAGTCGTTAACATGCCTGTACAGAAGTTTGCGGTTCGTACAGAACCACTTCATTAACTCCTGCTGATGCGTGACCTTGTCCTCGCAGATCAATTTCACACAGAAGTTAGGATGCGTCACGTATGCAGTCCAGCTTTCCGCATTCGGGCAGTCCTTGTGAGCTACCCGTGCAAAGTCCCTCAGGGACATACACATACGTGTACTGCTCCTCAGCAAATACTTATAATTGTGTTTCGGTTTGAAGAACTTCTGCTCCGATCCGTGCGCTACCGGTGTGCTAAACGGCCTTGTGCACGTTTCCTAGGCAACATCTGCGGGCGTTCGGTTTAGAAAATCCAGTATGCATCGTTAACTAGCGTACCTAAAACATTATAATACTTGACAATATGCACTTTATCATATTATTTTTCTGGATATTTCGCGAACATGACATTATCGTTGCAAGGTTTTATCTTTAATGAAGGGTCGTAACCTGAATCGGAAATTGATCCTTCAGATATCTACCAACTAACTTGGTTGGATGTAGGAAGACAAATGCATCCTGATCACCTACGAGTAATCAATTTTCTGGTTGAATGCAGAGTTTTCCAATTAGGGCTCAAGTTTGTTGGAAGAATGAACGTCCGAAGGCTTGCTTGGGTTTAAAGCGGAATTGTTCGGTCGCTAAGTATCAGGTTCGTCCCGCCTCAAGGAAAAGTCGGAAAAAGACGGGTATATGGGCGAGATAGACGTTTATTGTCAAAACGTACAATGCGTCTAGTTAAAGGCACCGCAAAGGGTTCTATCTAGGGAAAAGTTATAGTCATCAGCCGAGACGCAGCGAAAGCTCTTCGAGGCGGAACAGCCAGAAGCGCGCGAAGGCCATCCGTCTGGATGACTCAAACACACATAGTCATCGCGCGAACATGAAAGCTCCCGTAGTTGTCTACGTATAGAATGATATTATATTTTAATAATGTTTTACGCAGACAAACATGGCAATCTCCAGTTCACTGAATAACCCCCTCCTAGAAGGGAACTGTTAGTGACCCTTTGAACTACGTGAGGACTGTCCTTCGCGGGTCAGCCTTCTGCGAGACCGTGCGGTGAAACCGGATGCAGCTTCAGGGGGAGAACCAGGTGATCGGACTTTAGCGGGCTCCTACCCATGTCCTTTCATAAGGTGCCGATAAAATAAAAAGGAGGAGAACGTTCAATGCATACGATCACTTGTGTTTGACCACGAGTGCGTGTTCTTCTGCTCACAACATGGAAAGAAAGTAAGAAACTGGGTAGGTCAGGCATGCAGAAGAGGCGACAGCAACGGACGGGAAATGCACCTACTTAATAGGCAGCGAAACAGTAAGGAAACAACTTTTCTTATCTGTTTTAATAACGTTTTCTCCGTTTTTCTGGTTTTCAAAACCTGTTGCGATGTTTTTGGGTTTTCAAAACATTTCCTTTTTTCGGTTTTCGGAAGGTACTGAGTAGAATGAATACCAGAAAACGCTGTTAGAAGCAAAATGTTTAAGCTAACGTTCTAAGAAACGTGACATCCAGACCTCGACGGCCAGAATGAAAATGTAACCATCTCTATTCCGCCCTTCCGCGAAAATAATCTAAAATATTGGTTTCCTCATTTGAAGGCATTTTTCGAACTTCGTGGCATTAAATCTGAAAAAATGAAATATCTCCACGTTGTGTCCGTGCTTCCTCCGCACGTCGCCGATGATATCGACGATATCCTCAATTTTGCAGCAGAGAGGAAAACTTACGAAGAAATTAAAGCCGCGGTACTCAAAAGGACAGGTATTTCAGATCGTTAACCTATCACGAAACGTCTGAGCGAAACGGCGTTGGGTGACCTCAAGCCACCACAGCTATTGCACATGATGCCAACTTTAGTCAAACCCCACATGGTGGACGACAAATTTCTTGTGGAGCTGTGGCTGCGTAGATTGCCATGTAAAATGTGCAATATCCTCTACGCAACTGCTGGCGCATCCATTAAGCTAATGGCCGATATCGCATATCAATTTTGGGAATTCTACTGCCAGATTTCGTAAATTCGATCTACGCCGAAAGACGATATTGCCGAGAGAAAGCGTAGGTCGCAGCACACACAGAGGAGTTTACTGATTTTATAAATTCTAGGAGTAACTGCCGATGTCGACCTTCAAATCGTCAACGTCAATCTCGATCAAAATCACCGTCAAAATCACCTCGCCCAATGTCTTTCTACTGCTGGTACCATCAGTGAGTTTGGCCAGCAAGCCAAGTTGTGCCACCCGCCGTGTTTCTTCAAACGCAACTCGCCGGGGAAACGGGTCGACCAGCACGTAAGGATGACGGACATAGCTGCTTAACACAGGCGCCTATTCTTCGTCACCGATCGACATACGGAAGTTCGCTATCTCGTCGACACTGGCGCAGAAGTCAGCGTCCTTCCATGTGATCCCAACGACACAACTGGAAAGGTGACGGGTTCTCCACGCGCAGCCAACGGCACTAGCATCCGTGTATACGGTCAGCGCTTGCGCACGTTTAACCTCGGCCTGCGGCGCTCGTTTTGATGGGTATTCCTTGTCGCTGACGTCTAAAATCCCACTATCGGGATGTATTTTCTTCAGCACTTCGACTTGCTCGTCGAGGCTAAAAGCCATCGTCTCATCGATCAGACAACGAAACATTCCGTCGCTGGAATATCCAGCGATGTAGCATCACTCAGTTCGGTATACGCCACTGCCAACTCACCGGCCGGCAAAGCCTTACTTGAGAGTTCCTCTGAAGTCTTCCGACCTTCATCGTCTCTGTCAACTACAGCCGCAGCTACGCCGCATCAAATAGTTATCAAGGGCCCGCCCGTCTCCGCCAAACCCCAAAGACGGATTCCGGACAAGCTCAAAACCGCGAGAGCGGAATTCGAACACATGCTCGAACTTGGCATCGTCCGACCATCCAACAGCACTTGATCTTCGCCCCTTCATGTGGACCCGAAAACGTCAGGAGACTGGAGATCCTTTGGCGAATATCGCGCCCTCAACAACATAACAATGCCGCATTGTTATCCTATTCCTCACATACAGGATATTACGACCAGTCTTCATGGCGCTCGCGTGTTCTCAGAAATCGATCTGGAGCGTGCTTATCACCATATCCCGGTCGCCGACGAGGATATACCGAAAACCGTCGTTATTAAACCATTTGGACTATTCGTGTTTCTACGAATGCCATTCGGTCTGCGCAACGTCACGCAGACATTTCAAGGCTTCAGCGACTCCGTTGTACGTGGACTCAACTTCGTCCACCCGTACATCGACGACATCCTGGTAGCCAGTTCTTCGGAAGAGGAACACGGAACACATCTACGAGCCTTGTTCGAACAGCTTAAGGCGCACAACGTCACCGTCAACCGTGACAAGTGCATTTTCACGCAGCCGCGCAATGACTTCCTCGGACATGAATTAGCTTCCGGCGTATCCGCCCTTGGGAGGACAGAGTCCAGGCCATTCGCGACTTTCCTCATCCCACAACTCTATCCGACATTCGACGCTTTAACGGAACGGTCAAATACTATCGCGGATTCTTGCCACACTGCGCCGAGCGCACGTAACAGTTCACCGACCTTCTGCGTGATCGCAACACCGGTAAAGTTGAGCTTACGCCGGAAGCACGAAAAGCCGTCGAAGCTAGCAAGGAAGCACTCGCTTCCGCCATCACGCGTCATCACCTCGTCTCGAACGCTCCAATCAGTGTAGGCGTCGAGGCCTCGAAAAACGCAAACGGCTCTGTTCTACAGCAGGTTTCCCAAGGTAGTTGGCGACCACTAACGTTTGTCTCCCGACCTCTTCAGACAGTCGACTCGAAATACAGCACACTTTTCCTCGAGCTACCCGCCCTATACTCTGCCGTTCTCCATTTTCGTCACGTTTTTGAAGGCAATCCTTTTACTCTCTTTACCGATCACAAATCACTGGCCTATACCTTCTGAAACCCTTCGCCCTGACATTCGCCGCTTGAAGTTCGTCATTTAGATTTCGTGTCTCAGTTTTCGACGAACGTCCAACACGTGTCTGGCAAGGATAACGTCGTTGCCGACAAGCTTTCAAGAGTAAACTCTCTGGCTCTGACCGATCAGTCGTTCGATCTGTCAGCTATGGCCGTTGCATAGCAGGCCGAACAATATTCAGTGTCATCTTGCGAAGAGTCCACGTTAAATTTGGTACCTAGACCGCTGCCTTCGTCTACAGGCACAATAATCCGCGACATCTCTACCGGGCATCCACGTCCAATGGTACTAACTGTCTTTCGCCGAAAAGTCCTCGATACGCTGCACAACGTCGCGCATCCTGGCATCCGTGCTTCAGTCCAGATGATTGCCGACAGATACCTCTGGCCCAACATGAACCGCGACGTCCGACTTTGGGCACGCAACTGTCTGACTTGCCAGCGAAAAATATGACAATAGATGGAGGTACTGCAAAACAGAACGAATCCGGAAAGAAAAATTAGTAAGTGGATTACCAAATTTTTGGTCGTGGTCACCAGTTATAGCGGAATCGTTCGGTCGCTATATATCAGGTGCGTCCCGCCTCAAGGAAAGGACAGAAAGATACTGATATTTGGGCGAGATGGACGTTTATTGCCGAAAGGTACAATCCCGCTACTTAAAGGCACCACAAAAAGTTTCTAGCTAGGGAAAAGTTATAGTCACAAGCCGGGACGCAGCAAACGCCATCGAGGCGGAGCAGGACAATCTCCATGTCATTACAGGTTTCGTCTGGATTCTCTGATTTGGATGTTATTATTTATTTATTTAGCTACTGCCAAAGTTTCCGCAAGTTTTAGAGATAATTTAGTGCGAATAATTTTTAATCACACTCATCATCATGGTTATAGTTCATAGAGGAAATAGCGGAGTATAGGAAGATAAGACAGTTATATAAAAACGTGTACTTAACACAGCAGCAATAAAAATAAATGGAAACAGTACATTTTGTGGCATTATGGAAATAAGTTCTTTAATTATTCTCGATATATGAGTAAGCTCCTACGTTTCATCTGCAAGAGAACAAATATGCATTGAGGAATGAGTGATATTTTCAAAGTGAACATTTGGGACATTATTTTGCATGGCTCATGATTTCAGGCGCAAACCGATAACTAGTAACAAGTTGTTTGGAAAATAAGCACTAAAAGGCCTTGGTAACAATTCAGCTCTATTTGTCATGCCATTTCGGATAATTTGTATGAATAACGTTTTTAAATGGATACAGAAAAATAAAAGCAGAGAACGAACTCTATTAGATAGTATGTGGAGGTAACATTCTTGATGTTGGTTTTGCCTTAAACAAACAACCGTCATCGGGATCGGAAAGTGCTAATTCAAATAGCCATACTGTCAATCCTTCAAATATAATATCCCCACGTTACTACATGAGGCACGTCAATTTTAGCCGCTTTTGTATTAGGCCTCTTAACTGCTCTTCTTTCTGTACATTACAATGTGTTCTATCACCGAACAT